>VXBZ01001042.1:127178-140539 GCA_013399135.1 Heliornis fulica | reverse complement strand
CCTAACATTTTGTGATTCTCTGAAATTCTGTGGAATGCCAAAGAGAATTTGATCAAGAAATGGCTTACCTAAGAAAACAGGACAGATCCAAGGTTTTGTCTAAAAATATAGTTAAATTTATATTAATATTATCTTAATGCAGGTCTCATTTTACAAAATCATAGTATATGGGAATTAGCCTGCAGTCTGACAAGGGAAGCGATGCCTGAGTGAGGAGTCTGAGATAGAATTACAGTATCTTTCAGAAAGCTTCATCTGTTTTGGGGGGGTTTGGTTGTGGCACTATTAAAAATGTCCCCTACAAAATGTTTTATTACCAGAAGCTCTTGGTATTGGAAGAACCTGTCTATATGAGAATAATCATGGTGGTGAACCTTTGGAGGACACCTTTGCCTCCTGTGTACTGAACTCTGTATTGGCAGGACTGGCCAGAAAGTGGGCACACAGATAACTCCAAAATACTCCATGGGGTACTTTACTGGAAATTCCTTGAAATTCCCCCACAGCCGGTTGAGATCTAATGAGTTGACAGAACTGTTGCTGTCTCTAGACTGATTGTGATGGGGAAGGGATGTTGTGGATCTGGGTGAGCTCTTGTTTCTCAATTGACAGCTTGATTTCAGAGCTTGGGTTTCTTTGGTATCACAGCCAAGTGAGACCACTACTGCAGGCCTAAGTCTTGTAGCAGAACTGTTGCTTATGGAAATTGTTACACAAATGCTTTTGTTCCGTTCAGCCGGTCCTAACCTTGTTGCTGGTGAACATCACTGGGGTAAATCAGTCATATTCTGTATTAGCAAACAGCTAATGCTACTTTCTCTCAAAAGAAAGGGCTGTGTTGGAGAATAAATAGTTATTTTTAAATAATGTTTTAAATTAACTGTATCGGTTCATAAATGAGTTGACTATATGACAGCAAAATCATCTGGCTTGTCCCCTGAAGGAACACTATGCCCTCTCGCATATTTTCATGCTCTCCTCTCCTGCATGACCACCTCTCTAAACCAGAACCCTGATTCTTCACTTCTGTAGTCTTCTCTCTACATCTGGTCCACTGTAACCCTATTCCTAAGTCCAGACCTGGAATGTGGAGGTTAGACCACATTATCACAGACTGTAAGAGGACTAGACCTGAGAACTGCTAGGAGGCATGTGGAGGGTCTGCAAAGTAATTGTTTGTATTCTTAAATGGTAAGATGCTCCTTGGTGTCATTTTGGCTAGTACCAGTCAGTGATGTCCCAAACCTTTTGTGGCCCAGAGTGAAAAGTTTCCTGGGGGGAATCTATATGACCACCCTGTTTTGGAGGGTGAAGGCGTTTGGTCATGTGGACCCACACCATTCCTTGTCTGTTGATCACCACACCAGAGGACTGTCCTAGATGTTTCTATGTTATTTAGAGAGATTAGAGTGCAGGTGTTCCTGCAGAAGCAGAATATGGTCACCCCAGAAAACCATGATCTGTAGCCCCCACTGTGCACCTGCAGATGCAATAGGTAACCTGCCCTTGTACAGACAGGGCTGCCTTTTCCCCTGCCAGTCCCTGCAGCCATGCTGCTCTGTGCCCCTGGCACTATACCTTCTGGGGACCACTGATACAGCAGGATACTGTCTCTCCTAGACATCACTTCTAGCTACCACACCGGGTGACTGTAGTTCTTGCTGTATTTCATATTCTAATCCTTTTCACAGAATCGCAGAATGTTTTCTTCCCCAACCATCCCACCTTGCTGGCTGTGCTGCAGCTGGCTTTCGTCCAGAGTTACAGACGTGTGCTATATTCTGCAGCACCATNTTTTTTTTTTTTTTTGTGGGCTTGTGTCCACAAACACCTGTCATCAAGTATTGTGATCCAATACCTGATTACTGTTTTCTAAGTCAGCAGGGAAACTCCATTAAGTTATTTGTGACATTCTCCATGATTTGATTTGATTGTTTAGTCTATGACAATGTGTATGCTGGAAATATTATCTAAGATAAGGCTTTCAGTTTGAAAAGGTCATCTGAAGGAGAGATCCATAATAAGAATGCAGGTGGATATGATGCTACGTGGGAGAGGGCCAAACGACCCTCCAGCTAAGGTCTCTAGGTATCTTTCCTATTTGGCTTTGCTATTTATACTTAAGCATTTCCACAAAGGGTCTATAGTTCATGCCTGTATGTAGAGGTGTAGGATAATATAGTCTCTGCATCAGATTGCTCGGATACTAAGCAGTTACGTACTATGTAGGAAAAAATACAGTAACATCATGATATATCATACTTGACCACATATACCTGTTCAGTTTACAGTTAAAGCTCAGTTTGCTGTGATCCTGTATAAAATGTAGCCATTTAAGATTAAATTTATGATCTTCTCTGCTACTATGTTATCTTATTTTAATGAATGTCACTGTCTGTCCTTTTCCAGTAATTTCTACCTGATTTTGTCTGTAGGAGAAAGCCCCAGAATTTATGTCTGAGCTCCTTGCTCTCTCCTGCTGCTTACCTTTATAGCGAGGCCCATAAGATGTAGGTCCTTTGGGCTTTCAGTTTGCAGTAAGCAAACTGAAAATTCTGTCAATTCCTTGCAGTAAGCAAGGAATTCCTTGCAGTAAGCAAGGAATTGACAGAAATCCAAGGAATGTAAGCACAAGTTTCTTGTGCAAGACAAGGATGGTTTTTCTGTTACCACTTAATGATTACTGGAAGTTTTTGAAGAAATTCTGGAACATGTTTCTCTCTCTTTGTTGGACTACCTACCAATTGTGTATCTGTAACTGTTGTCATCTTATCTGAGTTTCTGGAGCAGTTTGTGGCCGGGGGAGTTCTCCTCCCCTCTCTGTGGGCAAGGCTTTCTTGGGTATGGGGGTTCTCCTTGAACAAAGCACAGCTGTGGTTCTTTGGGGTCTCTGAGTCCTTGCCTGGTGAACTCACTGAGAAGCTTCAACCCTTTTGCTGTGTTAGCCTAGATATTTCAGATATTGTGGCAGTGAGTCATCCAAATTAATGGACACAGAACTGCAAACTACTGAATAGTCTTCACAGTAGCAGATGCTCAGGAGGCTTCTTGAAGCAGATGCATGGGTATTTTCCTACTTAAGGTCCTTTTCAGAAAAGAGACTTTATTGTAACACTTTTCCTGGCTATGCAATATTCAAACTTATGTCAGAAAAGCTAGCTGCCAGCTTAGAGATGGCCTTATGCCTCCCTCTGTTAATTGCTTTCCACGGTATATTATACAGCAACGTTAGCAGTTGCTGTTCAAACAGAGCTTTTGCACATGGCTGGGGAAGCAGAAGGATTATGTGCGGAGGAAAAACAGATTCCATTTTCTAAGAAGCTGAAGAGTTATTAATATTTTTAGGCTATCTGCGTGTGTTTGTGAACTGTGGCTGCTGATGTGAAAATTGTGCAGCTGATCAGTATTCCGTAACGTGTTATGGAATTAAAAAACAGCCCCAACAGTTTCTGATCCCTGCATAGATGAAAAAGCATCAGGCTTACTTCTTTGAAAGAAGTGCTGTAAGAATCATTAAAAAAATGCCTTGGGAGTTTAAGCTTAACAGATATTTCCCTGTGTAATTCTTCAAGCATTTGTTTTTGTAGGGAGTAAACTACCTGAAGGCTGCCTGGTGCTTTCCCGCTTGAGTTAGAGAAAATGAACAGAAATAAGGCATTCAGCTGAGCAGGAGTGATATCCCACAGCAGGTTATAAAGGACTTGAGTAAACCTGTCTTCCCTTTAGCAGATGTAAGACTGAGAAATGACTTTAATTTGTGGGTTTATTCCTGTTGAAAAAAGTATCAGTAAATGGTATTTGTCAATCTGCTACTGCAGATCTGTGAGAACCTAATAATATAACTCTGTTCTTGTTCATGAAAATGATCTATACTCAAAATAACTTCTCCTGGAGGAGTGGGAAGGGAAGAATTGTGTTAAAGTTGGATCAGAAACATCCTGAAAATTGTGGACCGAGTGTCCTAGTTACCGTGACTCATTTACTGTGAATCTGTTACAGCTATCTTTTTGTAACACGCTGGGATTTGGGAAGAGCGATAAAGCTATAGGGAACAGGTGAGGTCCCACGTAGACAAACAAGAGGCTGAGATCGCCATACAGAATCATAGAATCGTAGAATCATAGAATAATTAGAGCTGGAAGGGACCTTCAGAGGTCATCTAGTCCCACCCCCCTGCAAGAAGCAGGGACACCCCCAACTAGATCAGGTTGCTCAAGGCCTCATCCAACCTGGGCTTGAATGTTTCCAGGAGATCTTGTACTTGATACTGCAGTTGCACAAGAGCTTGGTACACAGATGTGTAACTGATGCTGATCTGCTGGAAGAGAAGCCCTGTCCCCACTAAATTCAACAGGATTTGTGCAGGTTACTATAAAAAGAGGCAGGATTTTAACTAAGGTGAAAACAGGCAAAACTGTATTCCTTCAAGTAGCCTATTGCTAGAATGACAGAATCACTGTACTGTAAAACTAAAACTAGTTCAGAAAGTCTGATTTTCTGTTATCTTTTATTTTGTTTAGGAGAGGAGAAACAGTTGTATGGTAGCCTTTCTTATCTTCTTTGCATAGGAGTCTGAAGAGTTGAAGAAATATCTTTTTACTTATGCAATGTAGTGCTGTTAACAATCTATGAATATACTTACTTTTAAGAGTTGTTTGATTTTTTATTTATTTCTCACTAAAGGGCTTTAATTTTCTACTTTAAAGATTTCTGCTAATTAAACAGAAACACATGAATAAAGTCATTGGTATATATTTTGATTACACTACTGCTAATATTTGGAAATGGAGAATTTTCTTACTTTTGAATGTATTAATAATATTAATCATATAGTGTTTTAAGATCATATCTTAATTTGTCTGAAATATATCATGTCCATTTTTACTTTTAGGAAAGCATATCTAAAATCACTGTGTATACTGTTCTCTTATGTAATCATAATGGGTACATCACAACACTGCACCTTATATAGAGACTCAGATACTACATGGACAAACTGCACACTGGACAGTAGGACCATGTAGACAATTGTTTACATATGCTTGTTTGAGGAAAAGCACTGATAAGTGAAAAATAAACATAGATTTTAGAAGTTCACTTTGCAGGGATGTGTAGTGTACCTGAGTCCTGATAGATAATTGAAAAATGTTACTTTTAAAATATTTGCCTGTCAGTGTCTAATGAAACAGCTCCTTTCCCTGAATCCATCTGCTACATAAAAACTCATTTATCTCCAATAAATTTAGAATGTAAAAAGCAGTTTGAGACATGCTATACTAAAAATATTCTTTAGTTGATTTTACCTCCCAGTAATTTAGGTTTTTGTTGAGGACAGTAAGCTTTGGAGGACACACCCTTCAAGTGTAGAATTTAATTTGAAGTTCCATGTTACCTGGCAAATGAAACTGATTGGTAAGGGTATAATTATTGAATGGCAGATTTCCCTAATGCTTTTACTAGATTATTTTAATTAGAGTTTTAAAATGTTTTTTTCTCTGTTATTTTTGAAAATATGAATCTTGAGTCAGATCCCTGTTTCTGTAAGGCAGCAGATGCGATGAGCTGTTGAGGTTTCAGTGATGCTTCAGTCTGCATGGCTGCAGGCACCTGCTATTGCAACACAAATTAGAAAGCTGAGGGTTTTGAATGTGAGATGTTTTTCTTTTCACTTCCTTACATCCATTTTGTAGGTCTGCTGTAAGCTGCCTGATTGTGCTGTGTGTCTTAGAATTGTCACTGATTCCTTAAGTAGAAAAGTCATTGATGCTGTAAATAGGAAGGAAAAAGAAACAGAGAAAAAAATGTAAGAGGACAAAATTTTTCCCATATAACTTGATGACTGGAGAGAAGTTATAACATTTGACATTTATGTGGGCTTTTCAGTTATGATGTGACTGTCCAAGTATTATTTGTTTATTAATGGACTCTTTCACAGGGAAGATAAGCTATAGCAATAAATATGTTACTGAGGTTGTTTTCTTTGTTTTGTTATGAAATTGTTGGCTAAATAGAACATCACATGATAAATCATACTATGTGTTGATGTGCGGCCAAGTCAGCAGCCCCGATATTTTCACAGTCAAAAACATTTATAGTTTGTTCTCAGATCCAATCAGCAAATACCTTGAACTGAATCCATCTGCTGGGACAATAGGAAGCCCTTCCAATAAAAAGACCTTACTAATATGTGAGAAAATGGCATCATATTAAACCCAGTAAGATTTATTTGAAAAAAAACGATCTGTTAATAACATATAAGTATCAGACACCCCCTGCCAAGGCTAAAACTGGGAAGCACAAGTGTAAAGCACCTAGGGAAGCGCTGCAGCCAAAGACAGACATGGCAATGGCAGAATACATTTTGAACAAGTGTAGCGGTGGCGGCTGTCCAGAATCATTCTTTAGCACCAAATCTGTAGAAAGACAAGGCAATAGAAAAAAAGCCCACAAAAATGTATTATAAAATTGTATCTGATGTTTTTGAAATCCAAAGCAGAAACAGTCTCTGTCTTTCGCATTTGCGGGTTTGTCGGCTGGAGCCAGGTTGTGTTTAAAGCCAGAAGTGGCAGGTGAAGTCATGGTCAGTGTAGCAGTGTTATTTTGCTCTAGGCTGAGGCACTGAATGTCTGGAGGGGCAGATACATATGTGCCTTTTTTTTTTTTGTTTTTGTTTTTTTTGTCCTCTTTGACTAGATTTACCCTGTCTATATTTATCTTTTTTGCAGTACAAAATTATTGTCTTAAACCCATACTTGGCTTGTCTGGTTCTTGCTGATCTCTTACAACATATTTTTTCTTGGGGATGAAGATGATGATGAAATGGAAGTAACTTCTTGCTCATGGTTTACGGTAGCTCAGTTTTCAGTTTGAGCTGAGGATACAAAGAATGTTGGATAATTCCATCTCCTTCTAGGCTTTTAAGAGAAGGGACCTGTATTACAGGGAGAGATGCAACCTCTGTCTTGGAGTCTTGGGAGGCAGAAAGCAAAACTCTGCTTCTAGCTATTACCGTGGTAAATCTGAAGTGCCGGAACTGAAGTCTCTCCTTTAATTTTTTTGTTCAGGTTGAATTGCTCTAATGAAAAAAAAAATATTTCTGAACAATAATGACTGTGTGGAGCACAGTCCATTTCAGACAGAGTATTAAGGAGCAAAGGGAATTTAACATAGAAGTCTGACTTCTGTATCTGACAAAGAAAAGAAGAAACAATATGGACTTTATATTGTTTAAGGCAGGATCATCTTTTCTCTCTGTTATACAGCACAACAAAGCACCAGTCTAATTAATCAGCTCCCTAGGTGCACTAAACCATTAAAAAAATAAATTTGATGGATGAAATCATAGCTCTACCAAAATCAAGGAAGATATCATCCGTGGACTTTATTTTTCAGAATTTCCATTCACCGTGAGAATGGTGAGACACTAGAACAGGTTGTTCAGAGAGGTGGTGGAGGTATACCTCCATCCCTTGGAGGTATTCAAGGTCAGGCTTGATGAAGCTCTGAGCAACCTGATATAGTTAAAGGTGTCCCTGCCTAACGCATTCAATGATTCTATGATAATATTACCAATACAAGCTGTTTCTTTACTACTAGTATCAGGAAGCAGCAGTATGGGGTGCTGGGTGAAGTGTCTCTCATCTCGAGATGCCCATGAGAGTGATGCAGCTCCTCTGAAGGCACCTGTTCTGATTCCATTTTACCACACATGCCCCTGCGTTTGAATCTGTTTTCAGAAGACCCTTTATGACTCCCTCACATCGTCATCTCAGCATGGCAACATTTAAAATATGTCTCATTTTTCCTCCTCATCCTTTCATGTTTTCGGGGTACTACCTTGCTCTTGTGTCAGTTTATGTAGTGTTTCACTCTCTTCTTTCCAGGAAGTAAGACACTCAGCAACTTTACCATGGAAATCTTTATGATTTAAATTGTATTTAGTTTTTAATTAATGTCTCTATATTTCTAATTTTAAGAGAAAAACTCAGCTCTTTTGAAAACTCAGAACTAATAATACTTCCTGGAGTTTCAGTCTAGAGTCTGTAGCAGATTAGAAACAGATGGGACACATTAGAGACATTAGCTACTTTACAGATCAGCTCTGTCTAGTAAAATAGGCATTACTCCCATTCGTACTTAACAAAGAATTAATTTGGAAAGAGTAAATTATTTGCTCACAGATCTGAGGTAAGTAATGTATCTAAAGTATTGTAGCACTACATTAAGTTAATTTCTTCATCATTTTGGCTATATTAAACTATTTTAGTATCTTGATGTAGGCTTCCAGTTACACCAGTATGCAATTTACTCTTGCAGTGTCCTAAGTATCTTTATTTTCCATTTGTTTCTCTGTAACAATGATTTCTGTTTCTTCAGTACTTCTAAATTAGAAAAAATGAAGTTTCCATTTTGTCTTGCCTGTTTTTCCACAGTTGCCTGTTTTCACCACAGTAACGGCATATTTTTAGGACCCTAAAAGATCCAGTTTCCTGTGATTGCAAACAACTTTTTCATAAAATTATCGAGTGGCATTTAGAATTGGTTAGATTTTGATTTGCCACCCATTCACCTATTTGTAAAGCTTTCCCAATACTGCCCTGATGGCTGGAGACCTTCTCTAATTCCCTGTTTAAATGTATTAGTTGTTAGCTGGTGTGGGTTTGTTGTTGTGCAGAAAGTGCTGAAGGTGCTCCTAATCCACAGTAATCCTGTTGGTTCAGGAACTCTCTTACAAGCCACAAAATGTGAATAGCCTTGCCTTTAGCAGAGGAAGATTTCATTAATGTAAAAGAATGCCAGATGACAAACGAGACCAATGGGAATGATCTTTTTTTTTCCTCCTCTTCTGTTTAATCATAGCTTAGCCTATACTGTTTTTATATCACAACCCATTAAGCCTGTTGAAAGCTCAGAGCTTTGAGATGACATACACAGAAGCTGAGGTTTACCACAGGAGTTTGCCTTTCTCAATACTTTGCTTGAAGTGTGTAACTGATTATGGTGTTTCTTTGTCTGCTACCACTGTGTTCTTTAAAAGCCACATTCCACACAGAGATTATTTTGTTAATAAGAATTAGCTTAAACATTTTGCCTGACATTTTAAGTTTGTGAGATGCAGGGTAGCAAAAATATTTGATTTGATCTGCTGTATATATGTGCTGGAAATCCCAGTTGGGATTTCGGATATTACTACTCACAGAATTCAAGGATTGGAATAGACACTTTTTCAAAAACAAACAATAATGAAAGCAAAACTTTGTGAATAAAACTATTTCCATATTTATAATATGAAGAACAACTTTAAAAAGATTTTATATTGATTTTTATACCAGAACGACTCTGCTCATTTCAGGGTAATTACTCTGGTTTACACAAAAGGTATGTATACTAAGGCCAAGACTTTAATGTAGGTCCTACTGCTGTCTCAGAAAATAGGACTGACTGAAAGTCATATAACTTTTGTTTTGATGTTTCCAAGGAAACACAGCTTGCGTCCACTGCCCATTGCTTTCACCATGTATGGAAGATACATATTTTTTCTCATTGTGTAGTCCTCTGGTTTGCTTTGAAATTCCCTTCTGTGATGACTGCGTATTTCAATCTGCATCTGCATTGATTTCATTCACATCTTGATTTTCCCATGTATCAGTCACCACACAGATTCAGCTGTCTTCCAGTCATAGTACATTGTTGCTGATTTTACACTTCAGGTTTTTGTAACTGGTTTGGGGGCTTTTTTTGTTCTTTTTTTTTTTTTTGTTGGCTATTTTACTAAATGCTTCCATCACTCAGGTTCTTTTTCTCCTACACAATTCTGCAAAACGGTTCCTATGGTGACACTGCTCCATATCTTTCTCTGTGCGTTGGCTTGCCCTCTGTCATCTTTGCCTTCAGAAAAAAGGTGGTATCATGACATGCCATTCACACTGCTTTTATAATAAGGCTAAACCAACATTTCTGGTATATATTTGTTTTACAGAGCATTTTCAGAACACTTTTTACTTACATAGTGTCTTACTAAATAGCACTGTGCGTGGATTTTCAATTCTTGTTTAGTTTCTGTTGCTCTGCCCACATTTCTTAATCTCTTTAGAACTTGCTTTCATAACCTCTCTCTGCCTTCAAGGCCTGACACCTCTAATGCAAGGGGCACCCCCTCGAAGACAGCCATGCTTTTGATTTTAAAGTGCTTCCAAGGCTTTATTACAGTTTGAATAAATGACTTCATGACTGTGAGTGTTGCGCTCATGCATATTTTGTCTGCTGCTAGGTTGTTGAATACAAGTGTGCTGTAGCCCTGTCAAGTAGTACTGGCTACTTTGGTTTCTTTCATGGAAAAGTTAATCTTTCCTGTATTTACATCAATTTTGAATTTTTAGTTTTAATTTCATTCATTCTTTTAAAAGCAATATATTCTGGCAAGGTCTTTTTTAATCCATTCTTACATGATTTCTATCGAAGATGAGTTGTGGTGACAACAGCATTGCTCTTGGGGATCGTTATTCCTATTGACTCCTGCACACCAGCTTTGGAATAGTTTAAGTGCAGCACAGTTACACTTTTTGTGAAAATTTGATTTTCCATTGAGAGGAAATTTTTCAGTTTGGAGGTTTTTTATGTTTGTTGAAACTCAATACAGTACATGAAATACAAAGGTGACTTTAAAAAATAATGTTCAGATTATGCAATATAGAAATGAGAGATTAAATTATTGTCTGCTTGGAAGAAGAGGCTCTGCGTGTATACTGTACTTTGAGGGTTCTGAACTGCTAGTGGCTCTCATAGATCAGTTGGAAGAACTACTTTTGCAATCAATGTAAGGCTGCTATTTCCTGTTTCTGTGGTTTAGGAGTGAGAATTTAGTACAAAGAGGAACATTTTCTATCTGCAACACAGGTAAAATCTAAAAAAATACAGGAGTTCTCGAAATTCTCCAAGATGTTTGATTTGGTGTTTTTAGCTGGATCTTTTTTGTAAATAATGTCTTTCTTGAAAATTGGAGTAAAAAGCTTGGAATTGGCATGGGTCCTTACTGCATTTTCAGCAATATCCTTGCAGTTCTTAATTTTTAATTTTGTACATCTGTTAAGTCTTGCAGGTTTTTACCAATAAAGGTTACCAAAAATGACTCTATTAGTGAGTGCTTTTGTCTGTGATGTGATCAAAATTTGAAAGCTAGATCACTGAATGCTTGACTGCTAAAAATATAAATAGTATTTATATTTATAAGAATGGTAGCTTGCTGATAAGCAAATTCAAAGTAACTTCTCCCTAAAGGTTAGATATATGCTTAAATATTCCTCCTAATATACCTGCTTGGGAAGAGGTAGATCCTATCTTACCAACTGATAGAACATACTCTGTTCTCATTTTGGCTTTTTTTTCTGAGAAAGGTGGGGAATAATGGTACAAGGTAAGCGTTGCCCTCACACTCAGTTCCTGTGTTTTCATCCAGTGGTGTGTATAATCATCTGGATCTGGAATTGCAGGAAAATATCTGTTCAGCTCTGGGCTATAGCAGACACAGGGCATATATATGCTGAAGTCTGCTACCAGCTGTCTGGTAACACACTTTTAAAGAATATCTGCATTTGCTAACTTGGAAGAGTTGATAGAATGGCGTAACCACATGCCTCATAAAGATGCTAAAATTCAAATTCATACTCCTATGTACAAGAGTACTAGAAATCACTGATGTAGATGTTATTATTTCCTACTTTCTGAGGAAGTCTTTGCTTTAACTATAGGGACTTTTTATCTGTTTGGTGGGCTTTTTTAAGTGGCCCCAAACCATTCTGGTGCAAATTCTCTAATGCCATTTCAGCCTGAGGGAGACAGTGGAAATGGAAAATTTCAGCCTGAATGGTTCGTATATGACAAAGTTAGGAGCAACAGAAAATGAGATCTATTAATGGATATGTTTGTTACCTTTAGTAGTAAGAGACTTGTAATATTTCTTGTGATGCAGACAGAACAGCTTTTAGTCACAGTGGTTTTTAAATTTATCAGGCTGTGAAGGGTAATGCACCTGAAATGCTTAGATAGCATTGGCTTGTGACAGTGAACAGTTCTTTACAGGTATAATTAATAGATTGTGGCCTTTGCAATCTGCTTCAGTTACATTTATGAGAAAAGACACATTCCCAGTGGTGTAAGGACACAGATAATATGCTGATAGCTCAATTACCTGTGAACTTTTGTATTTAAAATTCTACAATTTTTTTTTAAAAGGCACAAGCAAACCAGCATATGGATGTGTATATACTATATTTACTAGAATTCCTTAATTCTCTGAAGATACTCTGTGAGCTCCATACCTGAGTACCTGAGCCTGTGGTGACTTTGTCAGTTCTTCTGACCTTAGCTTAAAATGTTTGTCTGGGATTGGGTGATGGCTTAGAAGGTGGTACTGAGGAAAAAAGAAGGCAAAAAATATTGAGGCTGATGGTGATGACTTCATCCCTATTGCTCTCTTCCTGTAGTATTGTTAGTTTTAGGAAAGACCCAAGGCTGGAGGTAGTAAGTCTGTTGACTAATGCTAAGCAGTGTTATGGAATGCCTAGTGTGAGGTGGGATGCACATCCTCTGGGCCTCTCTGAATTATACAGCTATCACAGGTCTCTCTGGTTGAGAGGTGTAGATTCCTGACAGTCCCTTCTAACTAGGCTTCCTGGTATTTCTCCTCTCCCAGTGAGGGTAGTACCAAAGTTTTCTTAAGCGTGTCTTCTAACTACCAAGAAGATGCCTGAGTTACTGGAATATGAAGATAACCAGACATTTATATTTCCAGGTTTCATTACTCATTTTTCAGGATAATATAATGGTCTGAAGAACAATAAGTGGTATATTTCTGAATCATTTGTCTGAACCATATAACTGATTGATGTAATACAGGACCTTGTGTCTCTCAGTGACTGGCAGAATATAACTGGAGGCTGTTAAAAGGTGGAATGCACACTAACATGTTTGTTGGGGAACTTTTTTCCAACTTTCTATCTAGTATGAACTGTGAAGGCTATCTTTTGTGGATTAACTGTGAATGTTTTCATTATCTACATAAAGGACTAAATGTTTACTGGC
The DNA here is from genome assembly GCA_013399135.1 of Heliornis fulica. NCBI lineage: Eukaryota > Metazoa > Chordata > Aves > Gruiformes > Heliornithidae > Heliornis > Heliornis fulica. Next base: position 127,459 of record VXBZ01001042.1, on the reverse strand, counting down.
TCTTACTAAATCCTATGTCCGTATGAATCTTTTAGTAGTTGTACAGGGTTATTTTTCAGTGTTGAACAAAAAGAATATTTCCTCTCCTGCTTTTAATTCTCTTTCTTCTTACATTGAATGCTGCCTTCCTCCTTCATTATGAGAGAGGATCGTTAAATGTAGAAGCTCAGTACCTTGAATATCTGTTTTACAGATCACCTCCAGACTTTCTGGCTGATTACTTTATAGCTATTAACTGTAATTTTTGCCATCTCAATATAACTCTGTTGGTTTTTTTTTTT
>VXBZ01001042.1:14507-127156 GCA_013399135.1 Heliornis fulica | reverse complement strand
TTTTTTTTTTTTTTTTTTGTCGGGGTTTTTACATTGTTAAAGAAAAAACAAGTGCAATTCCTTTAAATGTCTTCATCTTTACAGCCCTCCTTTGAAGAACTGATCACTCCCTGTTCTCCATTCCTTCCCTTTCGTTACCTCTGAACTGGCAGAACGTTATCCTATCCAGTTGTTGTGTTTCCTTATCTTCATACTAAAAAGTTTGCCAAGGGCATGTTACACATGCCCCTGCCTTTTGCCAAATGTTCCTTTCAAGAGGTTTCAATTTTTCTTTGGAAAAGTCATCTTATTTACTTTCTATTATGCCTGTCATGGTGTGCAATAATTCTGTTCCAGTCACACCATTATGAATGAAGGGGTTAGGACTGAGTAAAGGTTCTACTAGTATACAATTCATATTGTCAAACATAGAATCATAGAATCACAGAATTGTTAAGGTTGAAAAAGACCCCCAATATCATCCAGTCTATGGAGTTTTTTATCTCACTGAGCTGCTAGCATAAAAGGAAAAATACCCACTGCAGTGTCTTCTTCAAAGCAGCTGAATGCTGGTACTTTAAGAGATTGCAGGCCCCTGACTAAGGACCTTCCCAGACTGCTGGCTGTGGCTGTTTAATCACTATTTTTTTTCCAGGAGCAGCTCTCCTGACATATATTTCTCAGACTGTGCTTTTTTAATCAGATCTTCTTGGCACCCTTTTATGAAGAAAATTACCACAAAAACATCACCTCACTTTCTGGAAAATGTCCTTGATCTCCTTGGTAAAGAATCTTATATGTTTACACCATGTAATGGTGTGGTAGACCTATGAATTAATTCCTTGCCCCTTCTACAAATAGAAGTGTGATAAGGATGAAGAAACTCACTGGGGTGATTGTGAAAGCTGCCTATCATCTGGTGTGGGCATACCTGGCTGTTGGTAGGATGGAAGCAAGAACCCTTATCAGGTCTACGCTCACTTGGATCTCCTGTGTAGCTGCAGGAGGTGGAGCTGATGTACAACATGTGTTCAAAAAACAAACTGCCTCAAAAATGGCAATTCATAAGTGTAGGAAAATTAACTATATGATGTGATTTTTGTCTCCAGCAGCAGGGAACTAGGCAAAATTAGATGCTGGATCCTTAATGACCTGTGAAACAAACTAATCAAAGGGACAGAAAAGTGCACACAAAATGCCATGAGCATTTTTATCTACTCTGCTGCAGTGAGAATTACACTGTCTAGGTTTAAGTCTGAGTCTTCATGAGCATGGGAAAAGCATAGAAGGCTGATGACAAATTGTAACCTCTGTTCTCTAAAGAAATTTTTAAAAACTTAGATAGGTTATGATTACTAAAAAAATAAACCTGTATGTGATCTGCAAAAATGACTCTGCTATGTCTCAATTTAATGCCTTGCCAAAGGGCTGAAATATTAAATCATCGTAGAATCATAGGAATGCTGAATGCTGGTTTTAAAATGGACTTTGTTATAATTCAGGAATCACAGAGCTAGCTGGCTTTGAGATAATGCCAACTACTTTTATTACTTGCAACCATAGAACATGGTGTGACAAATTGATACTTGAGGTAAGGACCAAAACTTGTGTGTTGCATGCCTATATAACAGCATTTTCAGAAGCTGTTAAAAGCAAAGACCAAACTGATCTTTAATAGGACTTATACTCCTAAGCAATTTAGGTTGTTTTGAAAATCCTACCTGTGTTGTAAACCAAATAGAAATCTGTAATCACACAAACGAAAGGTTTTCTGAAGCAGTTATGTATTTGTGATAGATAAGCAGCACTTGCAAATAGCAACAGACAACACGATTATTTCACAAACAAATGATGCAGGGCCTGATTCTCCACTGCCACATATAACTTGTGGCCATTCAAACCTGAAAAAAGTGAAATTTTGTGCATCAGGAGTGTGCTGCATTCATTTAATATTTGAATAAGGTGACTCCTTGAGTTTCTGGGCAAGGAAGAACTAGGGTCATTACAATTTCATACCCGGTTTCCAAGTTTACCTTTAGGTATATGTGGTAGAAGGTTGGCATAAATTTAAGATGGCATAGTTCCAGAGACCTTTATTGCATACCAAAAAGGGTATGTCACACAGATTGGCATACATGAAATTAGCTCCCAGGATTATTCATTAATTTTATTTACATGAATATTGGATTAGAAGCAGATGCAGGCATGAGAGATGACCGTACCTACACTAGCAAGCACTAGGAACAGACCTGAAGGGCAAACCAGTAACTGTTGAGTACCTATGTTATTTGTATTTCTGTGGGTTTTACTATGGACAGGCTCTAGTCTTTTCCTGAGGGGTGGAACATGAAGTTCAGACAAGAAACTCCTAGAGCACAGTCTGAAATTCAGAAATGAATGTTTCATTCTCTTCTGTGCCAGCTCCAGTGTCAATGTGAAATGGGCAAGAAGTTCGTTTGAATAAACCATGATCTTTAAAGAAAATCTTCAATTACTTTTGAATCTAAAAAACTTGCTCAAGAATCTACAAATAGGAGAAATCTTAAATCTCAGCTATATCTATGGCTGTAGCAGTCTGAGTACAGGCTGAACGTGCAGGCTTTTTGATTACCTTCTTGAGGCACATATGTCTCCCTAAGTAATATACAGGAAAACTGGCACACAGGGCTCAATTCAGTTGTCTACACTTTCTCATTTGATATGGTTGAGATGCCCTAATGCACCAGAGAAACTCTGAAGGGGCTGCAGGAAGTGTGAGACCTGTGCTCAGATGCTGTGAATGCCCATGTGTCAGTCACTTGGTGAGTTTGATACCCGTGTTTTATGCTTTGTGGCACTGTGATGATTGAATATATAAATCCTTATTTATATGTAACACCAAACTTAATATAGTTAGCAATGCTGAAAAAAGTGGTGCTCCACTGTGAAATAATAGGATGGCACACTACCATAACATGAAATAACACCTTGTGATGATGATGGTTCACAGTGCAGTTCAATGATTTGGTACCAGGGATTTGTCATATTGATGACTGTTGAAGTGTCTGGTTTGCAAGCTCCTTTTTCATCCTTTTTTTCGTGGTCATTAACTGGTAGATTTTTTTTTAAAGGAAATCTCTCTCACCTTTGCTTTTGTTTTCCCTTCACTAAGGTATAAGTTTATAAAGACTTCTTCAGAGTAGCATAGGTTTTGTGCAAATTCTGATTCTCATAACCATTTTTTTTCTGCTTGATAGCACCTTACTGCTTTAAAAACAAGGTTTTATCCCATTATTTGACACAATAACAGTAGTATTCTGTTCAAATAAGAGTATATTTGTTCACTTTCAATGACATTTCATAATTCTACCAATAAGATAGCAAGTAATGGCTTTTCATTAGTTGTGATGATCTAAAATTCAAGCATGAATGTCATGAAAATCAAACACTTCCTCAATGTTCTTTGGAACATGTGCTTTAGTGATAGAAGGCGGCTCTACAAAGTTTTTTTTTTTAAACATGCTGGACCTTTAAAATGGGTTTTCTAAGAACAGAACATCAATTCGTTTACTTCAGTTGGTTTTTTCTCAGCGAAGTATTGATTTTAGTGAAGTACTGCTACCCATAAGTAAACCACTCAGTTTTAAGTGCATTCTTGAACCTTGGCATGTGCTAAAATGGTTCTCTGAAAAGGTGTGAATTATCATGAACACACCAAAAATCAAGGTTTTACCACAGATAATGCTATTTCCTCTCCAAAGGTATATTTGGTACAAGAAGGAGGTGTGTTGACTCTTTCATCAACTGGACAGATCAGATGATGTCTAAATTAATTCCTACAGAAAAGATAATATAATTTTTGTTACGAGGTTCAAATTTTTGTTACTATTGCCTCAAATCACTAGTCAATCTTTGTTGTTAATGACAGAACCGAATAGTGCAGCCTGTTTGGAAAATGTCAACCTGGCATGTTTCATTTTCTGTAAAGAGCAAATAGAATGAGCATTGGCATACTTCACTTCCACAGCAAATACAAATACTAATGACATTTAAAAATTGTATTTTTGCAATTATACCATTACGAAACCTTATAGGCTTGATTATGAGTAGCAGAGGTCATAGTGACTTCTTATTGTTATCTGTGGGAATATCAGATTTCTTTTAAAGGAGATAAGCTGAAATACACTTGTTAAATGTTCCATAAAAACTCTGTTACCCAAGGTTTTTAATTTTCCTTTGTAAAAACCCAGCTTGATGAATTGTCATTAGATTTGTCAAACTAGGCGGGACTCAAATGGCAAAAGCAGTTGCATGCTTGGGAGTTGTTATAGATTGATATAAAGAATTTCAGATCTATCAGGTAGGAACATGATTCATTTATTGGTTTTATTTTTTTTACCTCGCAACCAGGATCACGATAACTGGCCCATTAGTGAGCATATCATTGCCAAAAGCATGTGATGACGCAAATCTTGCTCTGTTGTGTTGTGCATCCCATGTGCTTGGTGTGTTGCTCAGCTGGTCATGCTTGTGAGAGCCCAGTCAGCAGCCGGGGTGGGTTCTCTCACACCCTGTAGTGCCTGGCCTGGGAGCGGGCTGGCTATTCACACAGATGGCAAAGCAAGGTCTGCCCACCCTGACCTGCTCTCAGCTCCTGAAGAGGACTGAAAACAATGGCCTGATCTGAATAAACAATCTAACTTACAGGTCCCTCTCTTCTTGAAGGGGACTGAGAACAGACCTGGAGAGGTGCCTGTGTTCCTGAGAAGAGGCTATGGAGAGACACCCAAAATGAGGCCTTCATTGCTGTGAAGCAGTTGGAAATGCTGACTGCAAGGGAATCGTTGGAAATGCCTCATCTTTCTGGAAGTGAGGGCAGAAATCAGGGCGAGAAGTGCTGTAGCCCAAATAGGATTAGAAAACAGAATCCTCTCTCAAAGACAGATGTGAATGTTAATTCTGTGGGCCAGTGGGAGCTTGGGCTCACACCTAGTCTACTGGCACGTGTATTTACAGCTAGATGACTACAAAAACCCTGCATAAGGACCTCATCTGCTACCTTTTTTTAAACAAGGGTGTCTGTGAGGGAGAGATCAATGCTGTCCACATCAGTGGGGTAACTGAGGGGACGTGTGCAGGAACCTACAATATGTTTTGGGATAGCAGAGAAATGGTCAGGGAACTTATGTGTCCCTGATCACTGTGTGAAGCCTTTAGGTTGCCACTTAGGACTTACTCTGAAATGCTATCCAAGTCCTGGTTGAGGTGCCTAAATCTTTTCTTTGGAGCTGGATCGTGGTTCTTTCTGGCTAATCAACAATAATAATTGACTGTGTAGAACACTTCTCAAGCTACAGTTTTTGTAGGTACATGAACACTGATGAAAACCATATTCCTGGTTCAGTTCTGCGAATCAGTAAAAACAGAGCAACTAAAGGATATTACAGCAAGATCAGAATGCATTTTAGTATAGTTCATGTAGTCTGTACTATAAATGGCAGGCTACTAAAAGACATTTGCCATGTCATGCATTTTAACTCTCTAATTTGGCTATTCAATTTGAACTATAAAAGCAACAGTCTCTGGATTTTTAAACGTGTTGGCTAATGGAATATATAGCTTCAGCATTGTCCTATGAGAAAAAGACAAGCTAAAGGCTGTGCCAAATTAACTTTATTTCTTCAATTTAAGGGGCACAGACTTGCTGCTGGATGAAAACTGGTATGGAATTGGACATGGTTGGCTAGCAGTAATGATATAATTTCTCATTTTTGCTTTATTATGTCTTCTAAATACAAATTTACCTTCAGAGTTCAGCCAAGAAGAAAAATATCAACTATTAGCCAGCAACAGAAAGTATTTTTGGTTTTTTAGCAGTTCCCTTTTCTTCATTAATTTTTTTAATAGACTTAGTTTAAAAGAAAATTAATAGTTCCCTTTTTATGGCTGAAGAGATTATATTTTTATAATTTTCCTTTGAACAGTTATAATCCTTTAATAGCAGCTTTTTTTTTTGGTTTTTTTTTTTTTGTTTCCAGACAATGTGACAATAACTGCTAGATTAAAAAGAGAATAGTTTGATCGAGCTTGAATGCTGGCTTGATCCTATTTCCATTGAAGTCAGAGAGACTTTTTCAGAAAGAAGTGTTGGAATTTGCTTCATGGGTTTTTCTTTTCTCCTGCCAAATCCTCTTTCAGTCATCCAAGACAGCAAAGAGCTCTGCTTTCAATCACAGTGTTGTAAATCTGGTCTAAATGCATTGACTCGATGGACTTATTTTTTTATAGATCAATAAAACGAGAGGAGGATGTATCCCAGTTGTATTCATACTTCTTGTTAGTGAGGCAATGTACTATATAATTGACTCTGTCAATAAATCTTCACATTATCAACTTCTTTTTCAGTATATGTGGAAAGAGATGGAATATATCATAGTTTCTCATAGATAGGCTGGATAAATAAAGAAGTTTTTATTTGGATGAGGCTTTTCACCCTCTATCCTGAAATTTAAAAATACCAGTGAAATGACATATATTGCTATCCATTGCTCAGGTTTTCTTTGTGCGGAACTATCCTCAATGGACAGATTTGTAACTGTTTCAAGGGTTGGATCCTAAAGGAAGCACACAAGGTGCTATTCATTATATATAGCACCCACAAGGTGCCATTGAAACACACAATTTGAATCTTAAGACAATCACAGTTAATAGATGTGAAAAATATGACAATAACAGATTGAAGAAAAGCAAAATCAGAGAAAAATCATGTGCTTATAGTTGCACTGAGGGGGAGATTTTAGCTTGAAAAAGTTGTAGTTGAAATAACAAATGTTCTGTGTTATAAGCAAACAGGAAAAGGAGAGAGTCTTTTCTAGATGGGGAGAATCTTAATAGAAAATTGTGGAAGGATGGTTTATATTGTTTAACTTTGGGGAAAAAGCAATTTTGCGTGGGTGCTGTGATAATTTGGGAGCTCTCAGGCAATCTGAGTTATTACATTTTAAAGCCAAGAAATTACTTGGCATGGATTTTTATGTGACCCTTGACATACTTATTTTTGCTGAAGTTTTTCCAAACAAGAAGGGTCCATGCTTATACTGTGCTTAGAAATCTGGAATATATTCTAACAATAATAGTGGGAAAAAGATAGCTTTGTTCTCATATATTCTCATTTGCAAAATAGCTGAAGGTAGCACTCTCTTAGATTTTCATAGATTTCTGCATATATATATATATATATATAGTTTAGTTATCTGTTTTTCACCTGTATATATGTGTCCCAAGAATACATACAAAATAAATTAATCATGTATGTCCTGTCTGATATGGTATTTGTGAGACAAGATCCATTAAACATTGTTATTTAGAGTTTATAACACTTTCAGGAAGTTTAAATTATTAATCTTCACAGAAAGAATAGAAAATTTAATTCTGTTGTGAGCATGCTATTTCAAACCACCTTGGTTCTAATTAGGGTTCTGATAATCTAATGTTAGATTCATTACTGTCTAAAATTATTGCAATCTGCTGCCTTTTGTTTTGATTCAAAGTCCATAATTGTGCCACATGATGTCAGTAATTGCTGAGGCTGCTTTAGGAAGAAATGCAAAGATATGGCAAGAGAAGATGATCAAGCCAAGTTTAGATTCGTTGTATGGTTGCACATGTGCGTCAGAAACTACATTTTAGTAGTGTATCTGTTTACACTTGATATTGCGTAGGTTCCAGAAAAGGAGGAATTACGCTGGAAGATTAGGAAAACAAATTAAATATAGTCTTGAATCATCCAAGATTGAAAGGCAAGGACTCCTAACCACATGAGGATGAAACTTCTATTGTATTTAATCCTTTTTTTACTGTGATTTCTTTTAAAGAAAAGACATCATTCTCTCTTTGTAGAGCCTGCTCCTATTCCATGTGAAATGGTATAAAGTAAGCACTGATACCTGCTGAAAATGAATGTTACCGACTCCAAATTGTCATAGATTATATAATTCAAAAAACATTAAAATATTTGCTCTTTCTAAACAGTAATTAGAAAAAAAATCAATTTTAGTAATTTTTCCTTGTCTTTGTAAATAGGGACAGTCTTTCCACCGAAGAGGAAGTGAAGTCAATTTAATTTCTCTGCCTTCATACACCTTATTATGAACATTTCCCTAATGAAATAAGATTCTACCAAGTATGAAAGTGAAATACACATCCAGAAGAGTTTACTGTAATAATGTAACATTACATCACAATTTGATCTATCTTAAAAAAGAAACAGAACTGTGAGGCAGCCTGAATTCACTAATGGTGTGCAGCATTTTGGGTAACGTGTGTCTTTTTTTTGACAAGGTTAAAAAAATGGATATGAGTACCAAGATAGGCAAGTATGATAGTGGGTGCTAAAAACTTGAGAGGTCCTAATTTTCATCCCACAAAATTTTATTTCTCTTACAAAATTCTAATCTTGGTGGCCAGAAGCAGTTGCTTTCAAGAATTTTGGCGATACACTCATGTTATTGCATTTTTATTTTTTTTTTTTTTCATTCTAGTACTCACAACCACCTTTCTTTTAGAAGGTTTTATTCTTTTGGAGGCAGATGAGACATTTTTAGAGTAAATGCAAACAGAATCTCCGTCTAGAGAAGCAATAGATCTTATAGGGTTTAGTTTCTGATCCATCAAGTGAAAAGACTTTCCATGATCTGCAGTTGGAATTTGAAAGAAGTAGGACAATCCTGTAAAATGTTCTGAAATACCTGTATATTTATCAGAGCACTTAAAGATTAAGGAAAATAAAATTGAAAATTAGCCAAAAAAAAACCAACCCCAAAACAACAAAAACAAAACCACAAAACCAAAAAAAAGAAAGCTTTTCCTTTTGGCTTTTGCATGACGAAAGGAAAAAGTGCAAAACACCAAGTTTGATGGCAGTTAACAGGCAGTTTGTGGAAGCAGCTATAAATCAAGTGCTGCTTTATTACACTGCTGCACATTTGGAATAAATTGGATTACTGAAGTGGACATTATTTTAAATCCATACTACTGAAAATGAGAACATGATGTTTCCTGAAATCGGTAGCCAAAGCTCAAGAGGAAGCCAGAGTTTAAGAAGAAAAAAAAGGAAGAGAAAAATCAATCATGTTAAAAAGAAATGTCAGGAGATTACAATAAAGGGACTAGTATTACTACTCTTATTTAGTGTTATTTCATTAGCTTTAAGTAGTGCTGTTTATTATGAATGAAATAAAGAAGAATCAAGGCAGGCTGGAGGTATGATGACTGAGTAGTGTTAGAAAAGCAAACTCCCTTTCCAAGTAAGAGATGTTTCTGCCAGATTATACAGGCAGCAGATCATTGTTGGTTATGAGTATAATGAGAAGATATTTGGAAATTGTCCTCAGACCACTTGGAGACTGAAGTAACCACAGAGAGATATGAAACTAAATTCTCTGCAGGCATGAGGAAACCACTAATGCTATGGGCCAGAGTAAGAAGTCTTTACTCCCACTGTTGAACAAAGACTAATAAGAGTAATCCCATCTAAGAGTTCTCCATCTGGTTTTATACAAAAAGGAAAGCAATTAGTGGCTAAATCATAACCGGATTGCAGAACAGCAAAAGTTAGCTGCCCTGAAGCAAACCTGAGAACCTCTCACAGCAAAGCTGCTTAGCTGGGTGAGAAGTTCTGGTTTTGCTGTCTCAGAGCTCCCAGTGTAACTTTGTCATTAGCATCCCACAGTGGGGTATTTTGCTTTCTAGCTAGGTCATTTTGAAGTCCCAATCTCTTCCTTCACACCACAAGCAGCAGCTTTTTAGACTTCCTCAAGGTATCTCTGAAAGAGAAAAAAACCCCAAACAAACCCGAAATATCACCTCTGAAAGAACCCCATAAAACCAAGCACTTCTCCTTTCCCACAAAATACATCAGTAGCTCTAAAGACAGTCTGGGATGTCTGGTGTTGGTCAGTAGCAGGCAGAGGGCAGGGGCAGAGAAGAACCATGGGTTAATTAATAGAGCAAATTTAGTGCTATAGCTGTAATTTTATCATAGTGTCAGTACAAACTTACATTACCAACCTCTTTTAAAATATAATACATTGTTTTCCAAAGTTAATATATGAATAAGCATAGGAAAATCTTTACTTGTGTGTCAGGAATTCAGCCTGGCTCATCAGAAAATTTGTGAAGCTAATACAGCTTGCCAGAGACAGGCTGTTCCTGGAATGGGCTGTTTAATGAGTAACAGCACAACAGCACCAGCATGAGAAAGTGTGGCGTGTAACATTTTCCACTCTAACGAAGAAAAATGTGGTTTGATGTTACCTCTGTACAGGGGTCAAAATGAAGATGAAGAGGGTAAAATCAATTTGATGTTCATCATACATCCAAAGTGAACGAATCTGTTTCTGTTAGCAATGTTCTGGTGAGGTTTGATAAAGAAAATCCAGTGGAAAGGTATACCCAGAATTAATTTGTGATGAATTTTGATAAGACTGCTGTGCTGCATCAGGAAAGAGATATTTCTATTCTTCTTGTCCCGGGTATCACAATCTAGATTTAGGTAGAATATTTACAACCTGGACGTAATTTCAATCTGATAGTATTGCTGTATTTGAAAATACAATTTCCTTAGCTTGCATGTAATAAGAGATAGACCATTCCCATAATGCAACCTTACTACCTTTTCTCAACTATCTGCTGAAGAGGAAACTGCTTCAGACAATTACAGCTTAGGGTGTAGTGCCCCACGGAGTCCACGTGAATACAAATTTTGTTTTATCCATATCACATTTGTTTTATCCATAGTTGTGAAATATTTTGCTTTCCTTGAATCATCATTTCCTGACTGAAAAAGATATTTTGCCAGGATGTTTTTGATCAGCTACTGTCACTGTTTTCTCTAAGTATTAAGGTACATCTGCAAGTCTTATCTCAGGGGGAACTGTATTTGAAGGTGACTGAAGAGCTTGCTAAATTTGGCATTGTTGGAACTGAGTGGCAATTGCTACAACAGCTTTGAATATGAGACTCTTACCAAATATTAAAAAAAGGAAAAAAAAAGTGAAGTTTAAAATATATTTCTCTGATATGTTGCCAAATCTCGGTTGTCACTTAAGAATTAATTTGTGTGTTGTTTTACTAATTAACTTTCAACATTGGAGTTATTTCTGTAAGTTTTATTCTGCTATAAACTAACATATTTGTAACAATCTTGCAACCTTAAAATTTTGCATTTCTTGTGTGATCTGATTTTTAATACAAAGTCAGGAATTTTAACTTGTGTATCAAGAATGTCCTGATATAACAGTTAAACATTTAGGCAGCGATGCCTTTGTCATCCTGTGAAAGTTCAAGACAGTTCTCCAGACTGGTGATTTATACATGTGAACCTGTTTTGACTGAGCTCTGCAAACTTTAGACTTCTGGTGAGCTGAAGTGAGAAACACAGCTTTGGGCATGTGGAAGACGATCTTTGGAAAGTTTTCCAGAATAAGCTTTGGTTTAATTTCTCTTTTTACTTCAGTTGAAATTGTATTAAGATGTCATGAACCTTTGTGATAAGCAGAGGCAAAGTATTTTATGTTCAAATAATATATAATTTCATAGCATGGAAAAGAAGCTGCAGTGGGATTGCCTGCACAAAAAGAAGTTGGCTGTTTAGCCATTTATTTCACTAGGTCAGGATTTTCACTCTGGGACTTAAATGAAATTGAAGCACCTCTGTAATCTGTGGTCATTTAACATATTTCAGTTGGGTTATTTTATGTGAAATACAGAGGTGTTTTAGATTGCCTGAGGGGCCCCCAGCCGAAGCAGAAGGGAGAGAAAGAGATTTCATTCTTCCAGCTTTTCACAAGTCACTAATAAATCAAAATGAGTTTTGGTAAACAATGTCGTATTTTCTTGCCTGTTGAGCAAAGGGTGTTATTTCCTTTCACAAACATGTGTGGGAAGAAATTGGGGAAAATGGCTAGTTACACTGTTTAGCTATGACTGAGAAATCACAAATGTCATTGGAGAGTTGTTTATGCCAGACTGTTTCCATTTCTTATAGCGAACTGACACAACATGTACTTGCAGTGTGTGTTGGTAGTTATAAGCTAGGCTCTTGTTTCCCCCAATGAAAGGTGAATGGATTTGGATTGTTTGGGAAAGGAGGGATCTTCCACTCATTGAGCACCCTCTGTTGTGGAGAGCTACTGTCAGAAACAACCTCCACATTAACTTCATAGGACTTCAGATTTGGCCTTTTCATTGCTGCAGCTCAGGAGCATCCCTCCTGGAGAGCTGTGCATTTTTAAAGCAGGTGGAAAACGTCTTTAAACAAAAGGCAACATACTGCCTTCTGAAAGAATTTGTGTCTTGACACAGAAATCGTTTGGCTTTTCTCTGCCCTTTCCTCTTACCTGAAGTTGGGCAATCATCTTCATTTTCTCTCATTTCGTTAGTGAATACAAGAATAGTTTCTCCTTTTAAAGAAATCAACTGATCTGTGAATAATTCCATTGATTTAAATCAAAAGACTGTTGCAGTGTGATTAAGAACTGCTAAAATTTACTGTCTTTTTTTTTTTTTGTGGTGATTGTTCTTCTAATGAAATACTGTGTAAGAATAGATTATTTGGGAGAATTGGTTTATTTTTACTTATTTTAACTTCATAAATAAATCATATGATGAAGCATGACAAACCGAGGTCCTATGTTCTGTATTCCCAGGGCATCAACCAGTGACATTTTGAGGGTGAGAATTTATTTCAGACTCATCATCTTGGTAATGCAATAACATTTAATATTCCTTAAAGTCCTCCTAATATTTCAGTAATAGATTATGAAAAACAATGAAATAATGAAGATTAAACATGCTGAAGAACACTGCATCTAACAAAATATTACATTTTTTTTGTAATTGAAATTAAATGAAAGTATTTCAAATGAAGTATTTGAAAATTAGGTAAAGATTTCTGCTTTTTGTGTTAGTTTGAGTACCGTGAAACATAAATGGATAATACCCAGAAGAGAGGCTGTGGTTTCCAGTCTATACGTGCATTACAGTGTGCTGCAGCACTCTAGCAATATCTGGTATTGATGCCAAATCATTTAAGGCAAAACTGTGTTTTACTGGGCCCAACATTGGCCTCCTTGCTTGTTGAATCTAAGTAGATTGTGACTTGTGCTGAAGGAGGTATTTATGAGTGGGTATGTGTGTGTAAATGAAATAAGCCTATACCATAGAATCATAGAATCATTGAATCATAATTGAGTCAATGACATGCCATGTAAAAAACCTAAATAAATAATATAAATGCAGTGCAAACAATGAAAATGTCTGCCAGAGGAAGTAGGTCCTATAGATGCTTAATAAAATTTAGCCTTTTCTTGAATCATCACAACAGAAGGCTGCAGATTTCTAGGTAAACCTGGAGAAACTAAGGTAAACTAAATTCCCTGATGGGAGTTTGTTTTATTTTAGGCCTTTCTTGTGGGGTCTTTTTACTTTTTTGTCATTTTTTAGGCGAAGTCCTTTTTCTTATAAGAACTGTTGAAGGAAGAGTATGAAGAAGTGCCTGCTCAGGTAACAAGGGTCAGGCAGGGCCCTTAATAACCCCATCAGGGACTAGAAGAGGAGGGGACAGCCCACAGGGGAAGGAGGCTTGCTGATGGTACTACAAAACAGACACCATTGGATTACAGCTGTGGACAGCATTAGGGCACTGTATTTCTAACAAACACCCTTGGATGTGTTGTGATGAGCGAGAGGCTCGTCAGCCCCTTCTGTTTGCAGCAACAGCATCTTATCTAGTCTGGATAGGTCTGGGAAACTTTCCTTAAAGTCCCTTCCTGGCTAATCCATACCATGTAACTACCCACTGCCTTCACAAATATAGCAAGATGGATATTTGCATAAATTAGAAGCTGGTCCTGTCAGTTTGTGTAGAGACAGCTTTTCATTAGCTCCGCTCGGTCTCGGCCTGCCGTGGGTAAGCTGGCCCTGATCCAAAAGCCAGGCAGCTGTGTTGGAATCATGCTGGGCTTGAGCAAATATTTTCTGCTTCTCAGCAAGGCGCTTCAGCCAAGGCAGGGCACTGTGGTTTCTGGGGCTGGTCTGGCTCGTGGTCTGCTACTCACAGCAAGTGCTGAGCAGTTTTACAAACCTACCCTGAGGTATCCAAGGGCAGAAATCAGTAAGCTGATGGGGAGCTTCCTAGGGCAGCAATTCACAACAGTTTTAGACCAATCTCTTATATTCTTCTTCTTTTCTATAACAGCCCATTTCATTCCTCACTCATGCTTTCCCTATACCTTTGCATGTAGAAGATCAACCTTCCTCTGGGCTTTGGTGGCCCCCAGACAGCAATAATGAGCAGCCAAGACCTTGGGAACAACTTCATATTTCTCTTGTGTTGTCTGCCTGGGTCATAGAAGCAACTTTCTTTCACTGCTTTCTTTAACTTTTTCTAGAATAATCAAGGCAACAGAGTCCATGTTTTGGTATTAGAATATCACCTTCCACCAGATTATTTTAATTTCCTTTGTTATCATTTCAAGGAAAAATGAACTAATTACAGTGGAGAAAATGGAATCTAAACAGATATTTTAATGCATACAGAAATGTGAATATTCATCGTGTCTGGCTGTTCTCACAATCTCTATATATCATATTTAAAATAATGTTAAAGGGTATTTTAATTCTTTTTGGGGTTTTAAAATAAATTCATTGTGGATTATCACAGAATGACCAGGTTGGAAAAGACCATTGAGATCCTCAAGTCCAACCGTACCTGTCCTCTCCTAAACCATATCCCTGAGCAACTCATGTACCCATCTTATAAATATGTCCAGGGATAGTGACTCATCCACCTCCCTGGGCAGCCTGTTCTACATCCCAACAACTCTTTCAGTGAAGAATTTCTTCCTAACATCTAATCTGAACCTGCCCTGGTGTGGTTTAAGGCCATTTCCCCTTGTCCTATCACCTGTCACTTGTCAGAAGAGACCCCCACCTCTCTACATCCTCCTTTCAACCTCCTTTTGTTAAAAATGACACCTTTAACCTGGGACTACTAAACCAGGTCAGTGCATTCTTCCCAAATTCCAATCTTTAACATGGACTATATGAGACTCCACATGAACATTGTCTTTTACTGGCACATGTCAAATATGGAAGCTAGTAAAAAGTAATGGATGGTCTCCTAATACTGTAATGTATTGTGTTTAACATACTGAAGGAAAATCAACCTTTTGAAGGGAAATATGGAAAATTTAATTTTAAAGCCCTGGTACAATTCCCATTAAAACCAGCTGGATATATTTGCAATGACTTTAGTGAGAGGTAGAATGGCTCTTTCTAATTATATCTAACTTAAAAATGATTAGACTGGGAAAAGAAGAGATTTATTTTCCTGGTGTTCTGAAAATTTATACTGCACCAAGAGATCAAATTGATTAATCTCAATATCAAAATCTAATGATAGAGTCTTTTATCAAAGCTGCAAAAGTACTTGATATATGGGGTAATAAAGAAAGAAACAAAGAAAAAATTCTTACAAAGGACTCCACATCTAATTAGCTCCTTGGTGTGGTGCTGGCAGGAATTAGGAACAGATTTATATGCTTAAGATGAAATAGGGAAAGAATGGAACATATAAGTCCTAAAGGAGAAAAATGTCTGCAAGCTAGTTAGTGCAGGGCTAAAATTCCTTTTAATCACAGGAATTCCAAGGTGCCTAGTTTGGCAATGAAATGTCACATCTCTTAGTAGTTGCTATATATATCTCTTCCTCACAGATCAAAGGGGAAAGCTGCTTCTGCGGCTTTCATGAATAAACACAGATTCTTGTTTAACCATTTCCTTGCCTTTTGATAAAAACAGTTTCCACAAAGAGACACACTAACCTGGATCTGGGAAAAAAACATATTTAGCAAGAAATATTGCAGAACGCCTAAAGGTCCTTACCGCCAGCATTTCATCTCAGGCAGCTAGAATGGATCATGTGCAACCAAGAAGCTTTTGCTAGGAGCTGAATACAGCTGGTGGAAAGATTAGGTGTCACAAATCTTACAGTGGAAAGAGTAGGAACTAATGCAAGAAGTGGTCTAAGGGTAGACTTGGTGGCGGTAGGTTAATGGTTGATGGATGATCTTAGGGGTCATTTCCAGCCTTAAAAATTCTATGATTCTATGATTCTATAAGTGACAATATTGTGGAAAATGGGAGCCTCTTCATTGTTTTCAGTGTATTGGCAAGTTCTTCCATAACCTTGCTTGGTTGACACGGACCTTTAGCTTGTACATTAGTGAGGCCTTTGACACTGTTTCTCACAGCATTCTGCTTGAAACTGACTACCACTGGCCTGGACAGACGCACTTTCTGCTGAGTTAAAAACTGGCTGGATGGCTGAGCCCAAAGTGTGATGGTCAATGGAGCTAAATCCAGTTGGAGCCCAGTCACAAGTGGTGTCTCCCAAGGCTCAGCACTGGGTCCAGCTCTGTTCAACATCTTTATCAGTGACCTGAGTGAAGGGAGTGAACATTCCCTCAGTAAGTTCACAGTTGACACTAAGCTGGGAGGAAGTGTTGATCTCCTTGAGGGTAGGGACACTCTTCAGTGGGACATGAACAAGCTGAGACCAACAGGATGAGGTTCAATATGGCCAAGTGCAGAGTCCTGCACCCGGGACATTACAACCCCATGTAGTGCTACAGGCTTGGGGCAGAGCTGCTGGATAGTTGTCAGGTGGAGAAGGACCTGGGGGTGTTGGTTGACTCCAGTGTGAATATGAGCCAGCAGTGTTCCCAGGTGGCCAAGAAGGCCAACATCATCCTGGCTTGTATCAGAAACAATGTGTCCAGCAGGTCCAGGGAGATGTTTGTGCCCCTGTACTTGGCACTGGTGAAGCCGCACCTTGAGTACTGTGCCCACTTCTGGGCCCCTTACTACGAGAAAGCCATCCAGGTCCTGCAGCGTCTTCAGAGAACAGCAGCCAGGCTGGTGAAGGGTTTGGAGGGCAAATCTTATGAGGAGCATCTGAGGGAGCTTGGGTTGTTTAGTGTGGAGAAGAGGAGGCTGGGGGTAGACCTTATCGCTGCCTATAATTTCCTGAAAGGAGGTTGTAGAGAGGTGGGTGATGGTCTCT
The DNA here is from genome assembly GCA_013399135.1 of Heliornis fulica. NCBI lineage: Eukaryota > Metazoa > Chordata > Aves > Gruiformes > Heliornithidae > Heliornis > Heliornis fulica. The sequence goes on along the minus strand of VXBZ01001042.1, from coordinate 110,073 downwards.
TCTGACAAGTGACAGATGATAGGACAAAGGAAAATGGCCCCAAGCTTAGAATATTTATAATATTAATATATGAAGCATTTATTTTTAACCAGATATATAGTCTTGGTGATAGATCTTACGTCATCCTGAGTGTTCAAGTCAGGAGTGTTGCAGTATAAGCTCAGTCAAAAAGCAAAGATACAATGTGGTGTGTTTGTACTGCATGTAGCAAAGAGGGGCATGGTTCAGAGTAGGGTCTCCAGAGGAGTATTAAGCCCCCAGTAATTTTTTTCCCCCTGTCATGACCACACACTGCAAGGGTCTGGACGTATGGAAGGGGATGAATTTTATGCTATAGCAAGGATTTTGCTCAACCTTTAGTGTCTTTCAGTCAGCTGGCGTATAGTGAGATGTGTACTGGTCTGAGAGCAGAAATCCTACAGTTTCTAAGCTCCACCATCCATGAAGAAGCTGAGCCAGCTCCACCCAATTAACAGAAGCGTTGCAGAGAAACATCTCAGGCAAATCAAATTGGCATTTCTCTAAAAATTGTTTTCTCTGCTTTGCTCCTGACAGATGCCGAGAGATTTATTTTTAACCCGGTTGCTGTATATTAGTAACTCTGCCTTCTTGGATTAAGGTGGATACATCAATATCACTCTCTCTCTCATTTACATTATAGAACATGAATGTATTGTCACCAAAGTTTTGGATTTTCTGAAGGTGGGTTCTCTGCAATATGAATGCATTCATATTCTCTGTTCATGATGTATCTACAACATACAGAAAATACTACATTTTACTCACTTTGGTCTGGAGACTGTTGCACGTTGTGCAAGGCCCCAGAGATTTCTATGAATAACCATAAATTTATAACAATCATTTTGCTGCTGTGTGGAATAATGTTCTTTTTACAATGCATTGAGCTGGAAATCCAAACCTGTAAGCAAATTCTGAGGGTTATACTTTTGCAAGATCTTGATCACATTCTGAGTTGTGCTGAGGAAATGCTGACTAGTTTATTCAGTTACAGTAGACATCAATTGAAAACAATGTGGGTTTTTTTAAATTTCTGTGGAGATGATAGATATTTGTCTTAGCTTTTTCAGGCAAATGTAGGTATAATGGAAGCTGGCATTTTTGTCATCTTTTTATTGAATTTAGATGCTTTTTCTTGTGTGTACAGATAAGATAGTGATTCAAGGCTCCATGTGGATATTACTTTTTCCTATTTGCATGAATCACTCTCCAGAGTTCTGCTGACTGTGGCTCTGATTTACCCCACTCTAAAGGCAGAACTGGATTTTAGAGAGGTAGTAATCACTGTTCCTTTTTCTCTTTTTAAGGTCAGAGTTGTGTGTTATGCCTGTGTTGATGGTCAGTCAACCATAGAACAGTGTTAGCTTTATGGGCAAATCAAGTTTTTGTTTAGTTCATTGAATTGAGATTTGGAACATTTAAGATAGAAAACCCTTACACCAATAGAGAACTTGTACTTCCCTCAATATACTTATATAACGGCATTTAGGTGTCTTTAAATTCACAGGAGTAACTTAACTTTGTTCTGATAGGGGATAGCCTCACCAGTGTAGGCATCTATGTCCAAGCTTTGTGTTCCCTTAACAACATTCTGCTGTTGTTAAGGGAAAGCCAAAAAGGTATTTCTATGCATTGGTTATGATTCATTCAACCATGACTTTGATGTCTCACATAGATCTCATGAATTTTATTCTAGAAGCCCCTATTTCTGTTGTGGTCTGTAAAATAGGACAGCATGACTAGTTTAATTGTGAAGTGAGTGAAGCAAAGAATTCTACACTATCCACTATACTCACTACTTGATGTTTCCATTCTCACTGTCCTTATGATTGTAAGATTATTGCTCATGAAACTAATTATTTCTACATTGAGCCTTTTACTTCTTGTTCATTTCACAGTTGGAGGAGGTTGAGGTTGGAATGGCCTCCTGCATGTCATCTGGGTCAATCCCCTGCTCAGGCAAGACACGTACAACTAATTGCCCAGGGCTGTGACCAGACAACTTTTGAGTATCTCCAAGGATGGAGATTACATAACCACCCCGGACAATCTGTACCATGCTTGGTCACCCTCAGTTAGAAATAAAAACAAAACCACAAAAGCCCCCCAAACCCCACCACCCAACCAAAACATTTCCCGATGATCAGAGGTAGCTTCCCGGTGTTACTTCATGCTTGTTACCTCTGGTCCTGTCACTAGGCACCACTGAAAAGAGCTCTGCTGTCTTTGCACCTTCCCTTCAGGTATTAGTACACATGGATGAGGCGACACTGAGACTTCTCTTCTCCAGGCTAAACAATCCCCTCTCTCTCAGCCTTTCCTCATACAAGAGATACCCTGGTCCTTTGACCATCTTTGTGTTCCTTTGCTTGATACTCTTCAGCATGTCCATGTGTCTCTTGTACTGGGGAGCCCAGCATTGGACACAGAACTCCAGGTGTGGCCTCACCAGTGCAGGGCAGAGAAGAAGGATCACCTCCCTCAACCTGCTGCAGCACTCCTCAGTAGTACCCAGAGTAGTGTTAGCCTTTGATGCAGGGGCCCATTAGTGGCTCATGTTCAACTTGGTGTGCGCCAGGACCATTTTTTGCAAAGCTTTTCCCACTGGATTTATAGAACAGTCTGAGTTCTTTGCATCAGTTCTTAGTATATTTAAAGAATTTCATAGCCTAACCCTGAGATTTTTCTTCTTTGGGGTATTTTTTTTTTTTAAATATTTATGTAGGTTATGTTTTCTAGACCTTTCAGCACATTCACTGATCTTCACTATGCTCTCTACAATTAATCTACCTCTTTGTATACTAAACAGAAACAGATTTGCCCATCTGGGTCTTGAACACTGGTGGTCAGAACAGAAGGATAATTCCTGTGTTTTGCAAGCTATACTGTTGTTTACATAGTCCTGTATAGTCTTTTCTTTCTTAATGACAGTATGACTTACTGGATTTCATTCATCTGTTCCACTCCGTAGACTCTGGACCATCATCTTAGGAACTGTTAACCTGCCTGTATTTTTTACATGTGATTATTTCTGCCTAAGCATATCAGTTGTCTTGTTTTGAATCCTCTTTTTAGCCCATTTCTCCACTGAAAGAGATTTTATTTGATTATTTCTTTATTTGTTTATTTAAAATTCCATCTCTCCCATCATACTTGCAGCCCTTCTTTTAAATTTGTTACCTGGAAACATTGCAAGCAAAGTCATTACATTTCTTTCTGCAAATGTCCTGTTGCATTTTCCATTGCTCACAAAATCCCCTGGCCTCCACCTGCTCCAATACTTTGGAATATCTTTCTGTAAATGTTCTTGAGACACTGCTACATTTTCTTCATTGCATTCACATAAATGGATCGAGTTACTTTAAAATTTAGGCTAGCAGCTGACTCACAGTTCTAAAAGTCACCCTACAGTTGCATTGTCAGTGTGAATTGATACTTTTTAAAATGTTACTTTCTTTGTACCTTGAAGTGATGATGGTGTAAGGGTTAACTTGTCATAAGCTGATTTTCCTCCAGTCTTCCCAGTCCTCTAAACAATTGTGGACCTATGGAAGAAGCAGCATTATCTCATTGAATTTGTTCATTGTGTGAAGTCAAGCATTCATCTGTAACTGTTTATGAATGTGGAGCCTAGCACTGTAAGTTTCCTAACTCACTTCCAAAAAAAGTACCCTAAAAAAACAAAATAAAAGGAAGCTACAATCACAGTTTGGGAGGGATTGTGTAATGAGGAAAGACAAAGCAGTAGCTCCATTAAAACTTGTGCATGGCAGAGGCTGCAGCATACATGGCCTGACCTAGTGATGAAAAAAATTATGCTTTAAATATTGTTTCTAAAAATCTATGTCTCATATTTCCTTTAATATTTTCTGGAACATGTGTACATCTACTTTGTCACTATTCGAAAATGCCTGTCTTTGTGCAGAGATTTATTATCTTCCGTCAGTGCAAAGAGGCTTCTCCCCATGCTTTTCCTTAAATAAAGGAGTTGGCATTCGTTTCATAAGCTTTTGATTGTTAATCCTAGGGTGGCGTGCATCCAAAGCATGCAGAGTGTTGGATATTGTGTACCTAATGAAGTAGCTGTTGGTGCACAGCACAGTAGGAGACTCTGTCATATTCTCAAACAGCGTCTTTAGAGTCTGCCAGTGTTCCCTGGATGTGTCTTTGAGGAGGGAGGCTGAAAAGGTTCCTGAGAAGCAGGGCCTCTTCTGTTTGCTCCCCATTCTTTGCAGAGGGTTTGCAGTGAAAGTAAAATTTGGTGATGAGTTTGTTTTTTTCATCCTAGAGCTACTTAGGCTGCACCATCATTTCACAGGAATGTAATCCTGTAAAATATAACATGTGATTGCTCACAGATTCATAGAATCAGCAAGTCACTTAGGTTGGAAGAGACCTTCTATCGAGTCCAGCCACAGCCTAACCCTGCTTAGTCTACCTCTAGATAATATCGTTCAGCACATCATCTATTCACCTTTTAAATATGTCCATGGTATGGCCGGTGACTCCACCACTTCCCTGGGCAACCTGTTCCAATGCCCAACATCCCTTTCAGTAAATACATTTTTTCTGATATCTAACCTAAATCTCCCCTGGTGCAGTTTGTAACCATTTCCTCTCATCCTATCACTTGTTACTTGAGAGAAGAGACCAAGCAGGTATCTGTAGAGAGTGATAAGGTCTCTCCTCAGCCTCCTTTTCTCAAGACTAAAAAGCCCCAGTTCCCTCAGCTGCTCCTCGTAGTACTTGTGCTCCAGAAGTGTTTTCTTAAACAACTGTAGAACATTATAATATCCACCCAAACCAGTGGAATTATTCTCATTTTATTCAGTGGGAATATAAAAAAAGAGACAGAAAAACAATGAAATGTAGCAGTAATAAAATACAACTGTTGAGAGACGTGTTTCAGTCTTTTCCCGCTTCCAAGAAAGATGATGTAATCCTGATTTCTTGTAGGCTTATGGTCCAGTTGTAAAGCAGTCCAGGTCTGGGGAGATGCCCAGAAGTGTGCCTTTCTATGACAAGCTTCAGACAAATCACATGTCCCATTTAATTTGTTTATACTGTAAGACACAGAGCAGGATGCCAGTTAAAAGAGTCCAAAGAAAAGAGATGGTGTCTAGTGTCCTCTAGAAAGTGTTTGAATCATCTCAGGAACTTTTTTGGAAAGGAATAGGCTTTTCAAGAATTGAGATGAGTGATGCAGTCTTTGCTCTTCTCCACTGTTGTGCTTTACAAAACCTGAGTGTTTCTCCCCAGGCAGGCTGGAGCAGCTTTGCTTCTGCTGTGCAGTTCACTGATTTGGCAAGCAGAAGAGACTAGCGGGCCAGTTTCTGAAAGAAAAAACAACCCTCAGTCATCAAGAGAGAGCAGGACATCAGAATCACTAATGAAACATGAAAGGAGTGAAGGGAAATCAATATCAACAATTCCTGTTAAGCAGACCAAATGATAGTAATATTCAAAGGATAAAGCCAAAAGCACTGAACTTAGGACACTTTTAGGAAACTAAGCAAATGTGTAGGGAGAATATCTGTGCAAAAGTTTCTAAAACTGCTCTAGAAACCCTAAACCTCGTGGAAGCAGGGGCTCAGCTCACTTGGGCAGAAGAACAGGTTATTACTAGTTAGGCATTTTACAGAACTGTCCATGTCTTCTGTTACTTCTCACACATACATCTTGAAGTGTGTTACAGGGTGGTCAATACCATTGTTCCCACTGTGCTGAGAGGCCAAATAACCACTCTGAGTTGATAATTTGCCTGGGGTTACCCAGAAGCAGAGCTGAAGACTCCAGGGTGCCTGTTTAGTACGTTATCCTCTTGATCAGTGTTTCCTGAGAAGAGTCCACCAGTGGAAGGCTGGCACAATGTATTCACAGGGACAGAGTTTACATCGAAGAGTTTAACACCTCAAATTGACAGAGGCGAAGCAGGAGCACAGAGGGATGCATTAATTTTCTTCTAGTCTCACAGCAGGTTAACAGAAGAAATGGGGCTCCCAGCCAGGTGCCTTGCCTTGCTGACAAGCAGCCCACCCCCAGGCCAGGCTGGCTCAGGTCACGCTCTCCTCCTGAGCTGACACCCTATTTTCACCTGGAGGTGGAAGAGAGAAGCGATAATATGCGATACATTTATTTTGCACACCAGTGAAGTTCTAAGAACACAAACCGGAAAAAGCACTCTGGCAACGGGGAGCAGAGTGAGAAGAGAATTTAGAAGTGATGTGCAATCGCATTGGGTAATTTGTACTTCAGAGTTAAAATAATTTGGCATGTGTCCTTTGAAAGTGTGAGGCTGCATGCGTGAAGTAAGCACCTATTGCCCTTATGTTTTGTGCAAGGACCTTCATGTTTTAAAAATGAAAAAGAACAATTAGTCTTGGAGCATTAAATCTGCCATCTGGGCAACTGATAAGCTTTCTCACAGAAATGGCTCTCCCACAATAAAGCTGAGGAAACAAGACTTAGAAATTTAAATTACAGATGTGTGGGAATATAAATCAGGAAAATTGATGATTTTAATTATATTAATTTGCTGAGTTTCTAGGCTGACATCAGAAATTAGATTTGTTCGCTTGCTAGCAGGTGGGGTGTGGAGGAAGAGGAGCATGGGAATGGACAGGCTCAATCCCTGTATTGACAGTAGGATCTGTAATGACAGGATATTTTCTGCTCTAAGAAATTCACAACAAAAAAAGAGCTTCCCAACTCCCCTCAGCCATGGAAAGGGCCATGGAAAGTGCTTCCAGGCCTCCAGACAGTTAAGTTACATAATTGTTACTGGTACCTCTGGGTGCTGTGGTTGAGGTTTTTTCTATATTTCGTGAAAGGGTTATGTATCAAAAGAGGATTAAATGATACAGTGAATCAGGAGTGAGTGAGGGAATGCCTCCACAATTAACCAAATCACAGAAACAGAATTGTAGGGTTGGAAGGGACCTCCAGACATCATTGAGTGCAATCCCCCTGCCAGAGCAGGTTCCCTAGAGCAGGTCACACAGATCGGCATCCAGACAGGTCTTGAATGTCTCCAGAGAAGGAGACTCCACAACACCCCTGGGCAGCTTGTTCCAGTGCTCCGTCACCCTCATCATGAAGAAGTTCTTTCTCACATCGGTGCAGAACCTCCTGTGGTCCAACTTGAGGCCATTGCCCCTTGTCCTGAACCCACAGGCCACTGAAAAGAGGTTGGTCATCTCCCTTTGTCTCCCACACTTCAGATATTTATAAACATTGATGACATCCCCTCTCAGTATTTTCTTTTCAAAGCTGAACAGCACCAGCTCATTCAGTCTTTACTCACAGGGAAGATGCTTCAGGCCCTTAATCATCTTTGTGGCCTCTGCTGGACTCTCTCCAGGAGATCCGTGTCTGTTTTGTACTGGGGAGCCCAAAACTGGACACAGGACTCCAGGTGAGGCCTGACCAGGGCAGAGGATCACCTCCATCCACCTGCTGGCTACGCTCCTCCTAATGCACAGCAGAGTCCCATTGGCCTTCTTAACCACCAGGGCACACTGCTGGCTCATGGCCAACTTGTCATCCACCAGGACCCCCAGGTCCTTCTCCACAGAGCTCCTCTCCAGCAGGTCATCCCCCAGCCTGTACTGATACCTGTGGTTGTTCCCTCCCAGGTGCAAGACCCTACACTTGCTTTTATTGAACCTCACCTGGTTCCTCCCTGCCCAGCTCTCCAGCCTGTCCAGGTCTCACTGAATGGCAGCGCAGCATTCCTGAGAGTCCGCCACTCCTCCCAGCTTTGTATCATCAGTGTACTTGCTGAGGGTGGACACTATTCCCTCACCATAGTCATTAATGAAGATGTTGATCAAAACTGGACACAACACCGACCCCTGGGGAACACCGCTAGTCACAGGTCTCCACCCAGACTCTGCTCCACTGATCACCACCCACTGGGCCTAGCCAGGGTATCTGGAGGAGATCTTTTTATTTCAGTGGGTTGTGTGGTATAGCAAAATACAGATGTGAGGCATTCTGGTGCATAACACTGTACTTTGATGCACGAAGTTTGTGGTTTATGCCTGTTTTGACTGTGAGATTCTTGGGTAAGGACTGAAGGTTTTTTTGATCATCAAGCACAGTGTTGTCCTGGTCTTTGTGCAGTCCTGGAATGCAGGCATGATCTATGGTTGTTTTTCATGGAAGAGGCTATGGCAGGCTATATTTACAAAGTGATCCAGTTTTTCCAATTTAATTATTTTCTGCTTAAACAAAACATGTTTATCTTAGTTTTCTGTTTGTTTGCTTTTGTTTTTTAATTACTATATTCAGGTGAGAAATGTCCCTTTACAGTGTTTGGCAGGTAATTTTATGTGATCCTGGTAAGGTAGTAAAGATCAGGATATATGTAGCCCCAAATATAAAATATATGATTACAGTTGGTTTTCATTGTCCATTTCAGTCTGGTAGTTTTGTGCTTGATGGCTGTCGTGGAGCGAAAGGTAACAAGCAGGGGTCTCAATGGTATCAGCCGCTGGACAGCACTGGAAACATCCAGCCATTTCAGAGGCCAATGCAAAATCTCTAAAGCAGCGTGACATACCACCTGCAGCTCCTTCCCTGTTGTTCCTTCTACTGTTCTGCAAATGCACATTAAATGGGTCTGTATCACCAAGAAATCTGCCGAATAACAGAACAGTCAGCTTTCCACTCTGCTGCGTGCGTGAGAAAGCAGAGAGGAAACAGGAGCACTGGTACACTCTTTCGAGGCCATTCTTTACTTTATGAAGTTTTTTTCCATGTTTGTTCTTGTAGCATGGCCACATATGCCTTAGTAGCTGTTCTGCTGAAAAAGAATGAAAGCTAATTCACCATTTCACTAACCTGCTTTCAAATAGCTGTCATTTCCCTCTAATTTTGTGTTTATCATAATTTATAGCTAAGTGACAGAGAAGGAGCTACTCTGGAATTTGCTTTTGAGGCCTGGTACATTTCAGGAGCCAAATTTAGAAGCATTATTTGCACACTATTCAGAGAAATACATGTTATGGTTGTTGTTTTCTTATTTAATTGGGTTGAAACAGAATCCGACACCTGATTTGGGAACATTTTTGATTCAGTATAGTAAACAGGCTATTTTCTGACTCTTTCTTGGTGAGTGGACTGTGTAAGTCTTGTTACTTGAATGGGTGAGGGTAAGAGGCTTCTGTATAAAAAGCTTGTTGTGGATTTAACCCCAGCTGCTAACTGAGCACTAGGCAACTGCTCATTCACCCCTCCGCACTCAGAGAATGGGAAGGAAAATGAAAATAAACCTTGTGGGATGAGATAAAGGCAGTTTACTAGGATAACAAAGGAAGAAAATCATTAATAACAATAACAACAGTTGTACGAGTGATGGATAAATGCAGTTGCTCACTTCTTGCAAGAGGAAAGTAAAGCAATCCAGTGCCTGATCCATTTCTGACCAGTGAATCTTCCTCCTGGATTGCTTCCCCAAGTTATATAAGTAGCATAATGTTCTGTGGAAGGAAATATCCCTTTGGCCAGCCTGGGACAGCTCTCCTGGCTGTGCTCTTCCAGCTTCTTGTGTACCCAGCAGGGTGTGAGAAGCTCAGAAGTCCTTGATTTAGTGTAGACGTTGCAACAGCCTAGCAACATTTAAAACCAGCAGTGTGTTATCTACACTATTCTCATGCTAAACCCAAACCACAGCACTATACCAGCTACTAGAAAGAAAACTAAACCTGTCTCAGCTGAAACCAGGACAAGGCTGTAGTTAATTTTTTTCGTTTTAGCTGAAGAGGAAAGATGTGGAGAGCAGAATGGGATCCACATCTATGAGTTGATTTTTTGTTTTCTAAACTCTATTTTTATCTTGCAGGTGATGGAAATTAAAGGACAAATGATTCACGTGCCAGAATCAAATTCGATTTTGTTTCTGGGTTCCCCCTGTGTGGACAAGCTGGATGAACTGATGGGCCGAGGTCTCCATCTTTCAGACATACCTATCCATGACGCTACTCGTGATGTCATATTGGTTGGGGAGCAAGCAAAGGCCCAGGATGGTTTGAAAAAAAGGATGGATAAGTTGAAGGCAACGCTAGAATGCACACACCAAGCCTTGGAAGAGGAGAAAAAGAAAACAGTAGATCTTCTTATTTCTATTTTCCCTGAAGAGGTGGCTCAGCAGTTGTGGCAGGGTCAGCAGGTTCAGGCCAGGAAGTTTGATGATGTCACCATGCTCTTCTCAGACATTGTTGGCTTCACTGCCATCTGTGCACAGTGCACACCCATGCAGGTCATCAGCATGCTGAATGAACTCTACACGCGATTTGACCATCAGTGTGGATTCCTGGACATCTACAAGGTAATAGTCCTGAATTAGCACAATCTAACTGAAACTAAGATAGAAAAACATCCCAGTATCCATATTCCTAAATTACAGACCTTTCCTGTACAACTGGAAGGAATATTTTTGTTTTTCATTGAAAAGGTGCATCTGAAATATGCCAGCTGAAAATCAAATACTGTGATGTTGAGCTGTCATCATGGTTCCCCTCACGGTGATATATTCGTATTTCCCATTTTCCTATAGGAACATATACCTCCTGGTTATATCCTGGTTTTGTTTAGGTGACACATCAGCCACAGTGTCTTAAGGGTGATGAAGTGCTCAGTGATCATCCTAGCCCAAACTGCAGCTCCTGGAAGGCACAAAAATACTTGAATGGTTTAGGGTTTAGGCACTTACCCGTCCCCTTTTAGTGATTTATCTGTCACTAGAAAAAGTGCTGTAAGAGATTAAACATCCTGAAAAACAGGAAGAGGATAGTAGATGTCCATTCATCTGCTAAATGAGTTCCAGTAAATGCGGTGAGTGGGTCACGGCACTGGAGTGCAGCTAAGATTATACCTGTGCAATTATCCTGTGAAATCTACAGTGAATATGTCCTGTATATGGAATGCCTTTAATTCTGTGGTAGGAAAAGCAGAGCAAATTTCTTTTTTATAACTCAACGCACCAAGGGAAAAATGTAGTTGTGAAATTATGTATTGACTTAGTTTTCTGTCTGAGTTTTCATACTGTTTCAAATAGAATTTGTTGACAGGCTATAGAGAAAAGGTCTTCACAAGAGTTTCAACCTTTAATATGCTTTAAAAGGCAACCAAAATATTAATTATCCCCCTAAATATTAAAATGTATGGAAATAGTGTCCTGACCAGTCAAATAAGATGATGGCTGCTGAGATAGGCAAAATAAGATTTATGCATTCAGAAAAGGAATAAACTTAACAACTCCATGTAATTCTATGAGCAGAGCAATAAGCAAAATCTTTTTTTCTATGGAGGGATGTCTTACACTTCTAACACCCTTTCCCCACTGTTACAGCCTTAATATAGCCAGTTCTTCCTTGAATCCTTTCATGTTCATTTTCTTCCATCTCCTTACTCCCCCACATCCCCAGAGCCTCCCTACATGTCCCATGCTTCCCTCTACAGCCCTGCCCCTCCATGAGCAATACAGTGCTGTGGTAATTTGGAGCCCTGTGTACCTTTTTGGCTCCCACAAACCTTGTTTTCATTTGGTTTTGGTTTTTTTTTTTTTTTTTACCAGAAGTCTAAAAAATCTTACTGTGGCGTAAAGTGAAACTGGCTTGGTTGAACATTATAGAAAGACTAAACTCAGTCAATGAACCTCTTTTCCTTAGAGAATTGAGCTTAATATAAAATCACAATTATTTTGAAAAAACATTTGCATTTTAGAATAAAAATAGCTTGTGTGCTTATATCTCTTATATTCGTTTCAGAATATTTTCTGGAAACTAAGTTTGTTGTCAGGTGGTAAATTTTAGATATGTCATCAACAGCAGTTGTACCCAGAGCCTACCTCTCAAGATGTACTCCTGTAACTAGGCTACAGAAATTTATCATGTGAGCTATAGATACATGAAACAGATCAATTTAAAAATTTGCTTGTTTTTAAGTAATGTGGTAAGAATAATTTTCAAAGACTGTTTGGTGAGTGCTTCTGAATACCAGATCCACTGTTTTGTAAACAGAATATTAAGCAAAATTGATTAATTAGATTCCATGCTGTAAATCATTCAGCCTTCTTTGTTGTTATAGCATTTTGAATTAATAACCTTGGGGCTTCTAATCTTGGACTCAGATAATGAATGTAATATTTTCAATTGTCTCATAATATCCATTCAGGGAAGTTTACAGGGATGTATGGGTCAGAAAGAATAACAAAGATCCTCTCATTTAACAAGTCAGACATAGAGGGCAAGTATAATGAGCTTTTGGATACAGAATAAGAAATGCCTGGAGAAGGCTGAAGGGGGTTGAATTAGCCTGAAATTTCTTAGAAATGAAAGTGAGTAGCTGTAACTGACGGGGTAGGGAAAGGATATCCAGAGGATGGATATGTAGGTAAGAATGACACAGGCAGATGATGGCCTCAGAAAATGAACTTCACAGAGCATTTTGAATGGATTGCAAAGATGGCAGATTACATTTGTCTATGCTGAAAAAGAACATAGCAGTAATTGAGATGCACAGTAGTACAAGCCTGGTTGACAGATCCAGCAATCTGGAAGAATCTTTGTTTTAGAGAGTGAAACAATAGAAAGAATCTGCTTACATATAATCGTAATGAAAAGATCACAGAATGTCTAGGTTGGAAAAGACAGTTAAGATCATCAAGTCCAACAGTACCTGTCCTCTCCTAAACCATATCCCGGAGCAACTAATTTACCCATATTTTAAAGACATTTAAGGATGGTGACACAACCACCTCCCTGGGTAGGAGCGGATTGGAGCAATGTAGAGGCTGATGATTGGTAAGTCACTCTCTGTGGACATACAAGTAGAAACATGAACTCTATGAGCAGACATAATGGCAGAGAGAGTATCTCAGTAAATTTTGAAAGCAGTTCCTCGGGGTAAAATATATAGTTGTTGGTGTGAATGTGTCTGTGTTTTTACCTGTTTTTGTCTCTATGTTCCTGTTTTTATAAGCAAAGTACTTCTCCAGTTAAACTACCCTTTATCAAATAAGCTATTTACATATGCTGCAGCTATGGTTGCTGGTCTTTAAATCTTAACCATGTAGACTGAAATCTAACCTGCTAAAGAGTTCTGCAGCTTCTGCAGCCACTCACATGGCTTTACCAGCTTCCTTGGGTACTGTTTGGCTGTTATTTCTGGCAACATTTTTCACTTACTTTTCACTGAATTTACACTGGATTTTTTTTTTCTGAGTGATATGATTAGTATGCCAGATCTTCATTCTCTGAATTATGCACCTAGCTGTGGCTACAGCCTTAATTTTTGCTTGTTGTAAAGACCTGTGATTAAAAGAGTGGGAAGTCTGGACTGCTTTGCGATCATTTGAGGCTAATACTCACCAGTTCTCAAAAATGTTTACATTGAGGCTGCGATATAATGTTTTTAGGTACCTAATTTAAAACTCAGAGTTTTTAAAAAATGCAGCTTTACATTTTTATACTGGTACTTGAAGTTGCAGAAACCAGTATTCATTTTATAGGAAATAACAGTACTTTCTCTGTGCCATGACTATCCCTTCTTGAGAACTGCTTTGCACATATTCGTATATATATTTTTCAGCTTACTATCAGTGCTATAATGACTAAAGAGTACTGCAATGACAAGAGTCATGGGCTTCAGAGTATTCTGAAGGCATTATGTTTCTTAAGTAAAAACTCTGTCTCCTAATTTCCCTGTAAAATGTGATGTAAAATTCTGGTCTTCATTCGGGCACTCCTGCAGTTTTCACCTTTTAGGTTCAATGCAACTGAGAAGGTTTCTGATTCTTTTAACTTCAGCTTAGGCAACTGTAGAATGAAGATTACTATGAAATGCAATTAAAATATGTAAATGATAGTGATGCTCTTATATGAGTGATATATACATAGAATAATGTACCTTTTTAAAGATTAATAGGTGCAGTTTGGGGGATTACCAGTGTACTAGTAGGCGTAGCTTCTTCCTGTTGAAGTCAGTGGGTTTTTAAAATGTAATACAAGAAAATGGGTAATAAAAGAAAAATTCCACTGCCCAGAAACTCACTCTCTGGGGTGCTACCCAGCTTGGTAGAGGGGCCCTTCAGCACGCCACTGCGCTCAGGGCCCACCACAGAGGGGATCCTGAACCTTATTCCTTTTCTTGCTCTGAGCAGAATACAGCATTGACTTTCACCTTGAACCCTCTGGCTGTGCGTGGATGTAGTTGCTGGCACACAGGCATGTCTCACTCCAGTATGAGTTAGGGCAAAGCTGGGACACCTGTCTTTTTTGGGAACTTTGTTCTTAGGTTGAGTTTTAAAAAAAGAAACACAACAGATTCCTTGGATTTTCCCTGCTGGTCTGGTGTATGACCACTCAAGAGCTCCAGGATATTTTAATACTTCCCACTGCTTTAAGCATGTATTTTCAGCAGCCTTGTGGAGGATTTACACATTTGTCTTTAGGGAGATGTGCAAATGCAGCAGACATACAGGCTCCAGAAGAGTTATTCTTTACTTTATAAACACACAGACCTGCACAAACCACTAAAACATCTGTACATGTTCTCTTGCTTTAGGCAGTTCATCACCCAAGAATCCTCTAGAGTCTAAGACTTTTGCTTCTGTATATAATTTCTTCCATGAGACTACCATTCTTGTATATATGTCCTTCAATTTCTCTCTTTTGTCTCTCTCCTTCCATTTCTCTCTTACCTGAAAAGTACACATTTGTTTATAAGCTCCATTTCTCTCAAGCTGCTTGGGAGCCTTAGAGCCTATGTCCAACTTGCAGGTCCCAGGAGTGCTTCACAAGGCAGTTTGTAAAAACAATCATTAATTATTATAAACTTTGTTTTGTTTTGTCAAGTTTTCCCACATTCTAAGTTTTAGTGCCTCAGAAGAACTGGAGAAAATTTTACTTTCCACCTGTAGCTTAGGCTACTTCCATTTAAATAGTCCAGTACTGTATCCCACCTATACAATACATTGCACAAGTGTGACAACTTATGTCTGGCCCTTCATATGCCTAATCACAGAATCACAGAATGTTAGGAGCTGGAAGGGACCTCAAAAGAACATCTAGTCCAAACCCCTGCCTATACACCATCACCTGGATTAAATCACACAGGAACATGTCCAGGTTGGTCTTGAATGTCTCCAGAGAAGGAGTCTCCACAACCTCTCTGGGCAGCCTGTTCCACTGATCCATCACCCTCACAGTGAAATTTTTTTTTCTTAAACTCAGATAGAACTTTCTATGCTCCAGTTTGGACCCATTTCCCCTTGTCCTATCACTGTCCAACACCGAGAAGAGCCTGGCTCTGTCCTCCTGACACTTGCCCATTATGTATTTATAAACACTGATGAGGTCACCCCTCAGTCTCCTCTTCTGCAAGCTAAAGAGACCCAGCTTCCTCAGGCTGACCTCATAAAGAAGGTGTTCCTCTTCCTTAATTATTTTGGTGGCCCTGTGCTGGACTCGTTCAGGGAGTTTTCAGTTCTTGAACTGAGGGGCTCAGAACCAGACACAATATAGCATAAGCTTGCCAAGATGCAACATTTTCATTCATGCAAATAGCATTCATAACTGTACATTAATTTCTTAAAATATTTGAATAAATATGGAGGATACTTAGGAAAGTTCACAAAAACTAGCTAAGGTATGAATTTCAAGACAAATAAATTGACACATATGGAACCCTGAGGAAGATGTTGTTAAGTAGTAGTTTTAATACCAGGAATATCTATATCAAATTAAGAATACTCTTATGTGTGGAGGAGGGCAGTCACATTAAACTGAGGTGTGCATCCTAAGTTATGCATGATTATTTTAATACTTGATTAGGTTAATTTGCTAAGCATTTCTTTACTTTGACATGGCAACTACTTCACATAGGGCAGAATTCCAGCCAGAACAGTTTCTATTCATCAGACATATTTGGTGTGATTTTTGGAATTTCATACTTGCCTACAGAAGAGAGAAATGTTTTATGCACTATGATTTTTGCATTCTGTGACAGCTGTGTACAAATCTGATGCTCACATCATGTAAACCCTAAGTCTTCCAGCACGTGTCTATTTTTAATAGTGAAAAGACCCTTTTAAAATACTAGATAACAAATCTACATAGAAAGTACTATTTGTCTGTCTCTTTTGTAAAGAAAACAGTACTCTGAAATAATGTGTAGATGAAAGACTTCCTCCATATGTTGGATACTGAAAGACTTATGTGTATGACTGCTAAGTAGGTGCTACTACAGTTCTGCCTGAACTTGCCAACATGTAGCGTCATTACACTTACTAAAAATAAAATGCCCTCAGGCCTACTAAGAGCAATTGCTTCATAATTAGGCTCTTGGGAAAGGAACTAGGATTAGTAGTAAGACATTTCTTTTTAAAAATAAGCTTTACCAGCTGAACGGATTTCTGAAATTCATTGGTGGACACTTGGTATCCACTCCTGCTCAAACGGGGGGTTCTGCGTACTGACATTTTTCTAAAGGCAGATGCAGTGTCTGCCTTTAAACTCAGGCACAAAGTTTCACTGCTTAGAAGTTAATTTTGAAAAGTGGAGAGTGAAGCTAAAAGAACCAATTGCTAAGGTAGACACAGAGATTCTTGGGTGCATTTGACAGTCTTATTCTCAAATTCTATTTTGAAAACTTAACACCTCTAAAAAAGCCAGGTTTTTATAATATCCTGAGATTTTGAGAATCTATAAATAATATTGCATCCAACATAGAGAATTAATTTATAGTAAAAAACATCAGACCTAACTATTTTAAGCTGACAGATGTTGCTAAGATTAACAGCTTTGCACAATACAACTGAGTTTCAAAGCTTTTCTGCCAAATCTGTGCAGTGTAAAAACATACAGTGTACATTAAATGCAAACAGAGTTAGGCTTTTATTTTTATTCACACAGCATTAAGGAAACAAATGGGATTTTATTAATTTGAAAAAGGTCATTATTCACTCCCTTTTACTTTGACAGAAACATATTCTTTCCTTAGAATCTGCATTTTAGATTGACTTGTTCAAGTCTTTCTACCATAGGCTGCCCAAAATACTTCATGTCTTCCCTTCCTCCCACTTTGATGAATAACATAATAAACTGTGATTATTAGAGTCCCTGAGCTCCATGTTGAAATATGCATGCCAAAATACAAGAATTTTGGAGCTAGAGATAATCTTGCTGTTGTGATGACAGACAGTGTCTTAGCACAGGCAGTCGCACACACTCCTGCAATCTTCTTCTGTTTTGAAGTACTTTATGGGAGAAGGGCCATGTCCTCTGTAGTGCGCTTTCAAAGGCAAGGGGTGGGTCATACATGAGAAGGTACCAGCATTGCCTACAGTCTTCTGAGAGTTTCACAGACTAAGCCTTCCCAGTCTGTGTCCATCACGGTCCACACAAACTTGTTTTTCAGCCATTTCTCAGAAAAAGCACACTGATGACACCGCAGGAGGGATCTTGTTCATCAAATAATCTGGGCACTGAAGCAGGCAACTAAGCAAAGACAGATATTTGGGTCCTGCTGTAGTAAATGGGTAAAGAAGGAGGTTTCCAATGAGGATGGAATACCGCATGCCTTAGAAGTTAATTTTTCTTTTCAGTGAGTGTAGAAAGAGTACAGATGAGACACTTAAATGAGAGGTTTAATTTTTGTGCGACTGTCACTAGGTAGTGCAAGTCCTATCCTGAATGACAATGTTGTAAGGATATTACTGATTTGCAGAGATATATTTGAATGAAGACTTGCATAGAAGGAAATATAGAATCATAGAATCCCCTGAGTTGGAGGGGACCTATAAGCATCATCGAGTCCAACTCATGAATATGTGAGATATCAATGACATCTTGAGGTATCAAATAAAGGTTATAAAATAAAATGCTTCCTTCAGTCCATAAATGATAAAGAGATTGAGAGTTAATAACTTGCATTCAGATGACTGCATTACAGATGTCTCTGCTTGGAGGGTCCAAATCTCGCTTTATCAATGTGCAGCCTACATGCTTGAAATACTGCTTCTTCCCTGCTTGTGCCATCTTCTTCTCATGTGCTTTATTTTTACTTTTATTTAAATGTGTTATATAGTTTAATGCAATGTTATTTTGCTTACTGCACAGTATACTTTGAGTATGACGAAGTTTTGTTACTTTTTAAAATTCTCTCATATAATCAGCACCGAACCAAGTTATTCTTTCCCAATTTCATTGCTTTCTGTTATGTTGGCACTGCAATAACTCCCATCATTATCAAGTATGAGAATTGTGCTGTCTTTTAATAGAGTCCTTTAGACTATTTAGATTGATTCGAAGCTTGGCTTTCCATGACTTTTGCAAATGGATATGTTGATCTTTGTCCAGAGAACTACGCATTGCTCAATCCCATTGAAATAGTCAGCAACGTGGGATTGACTGTAAGAGGCAACGGAGTATTCAAGGATCCTTGACATTAGTGTTAATTCTGTTCATTTTTAGGTAAGAGGAGAAATATCAGCAACATTTCATCAGCCAGAGAGACTGAGGTAGTAATTCTACTGACAATCATTAGAGAAAGATAAAGAAAAGCCGACATTCTGGCAGATGCTAATCTGCTGGGCGATCACCAGGGAAACTGTAGTATTGCAACAGCAAACAATACAGCTCTGTGCCTCATCTGAGGAGTAAATTTAGTTATAATAAAACACACAGAAGAAGGGTGCTTTTTTTCAAAATTTGTTTTCTCCTCTCTTCCCTTCCCCTTTCCTCCATAAGGATATAGTCCACAAGTCAGAAAACAGAAAATGTGTAATTTTTGCCAATGGAGGGTAAAAATTAACTGCTGTTACTTTGATATTTCCTTGGGCAGCTTAAACATTACACCATGAACAGTTCAGAAAGTGTGGATAACTTTCAGCTGTAATTTTTTTCCAGTGTAATTTGTGTCGAAGGTTTACAGTGTTAAAGTGAAAACTCAGTGGCTGCAGTATAACCTCAATTATCTAAATGTCAGAGAAGACAAAAAACAGGCTACTGAAATTTCAGATCATTATCGATATAGTTAATAGAAATATTGGAGGACACAGTGTACTGTATAGGTAAATTTGGATTACAGTAGAAAATGCCATAATTAGTGCAAATGGTTGATGTTTGACTGTATTGAACATGGGTACTCGGAGAAGTACATTAACTACTTATGAAATGTCAGGTATATATGACACACCTCTTCCTAGAATTTTCATTTTCATGGCCTAAAATACAAGGATTAAGTTCCTTATCACTGTATTTGCTGAAGCACCTGTGAAAATCCTCACTGTCTGCAGAACTGTTTGATCTTTAAAAAACTTGCTAAATTCTTTTCCACTGAGTAGGATCTTGTGGTCAATAAGTTTCACAGGTTTCCTGCATTCCTTACCCATAAGGATGCCGATTTCATTGTTTTCTCTTGCCTTCCCACCCTGCACCACTATGAAAAGTCCAACTTTTTCTCCAGGAAGGCCCACGGGCATTGGAGGATGCTCTTAAGTCTCCTCAAAGGCATCTCTCCTCCAGGATGAACAAGTGCAGTTCTCCCAGACTCTCCTCACAGGGTAGGTCCCCTGGCTTCCACCATCTTGGTTTCCTACACTGAGATGAATCCAGTTTATCAATCTCTGTCCTGTACTGAGGGGCCCAAAACTGGACATAGTCTCTAGGTGTGATCTATGAGTGCTTATTAGGAGATGATAATTTTTCCACAATTTGTGTTCATACAATCCAGGACATTATTTTCCATATTTGCTCCCAGAACTCACTGATGGCCCATGTGCCACTTTCTGCCCTCCAGGACACCCAGAGTCTTTCACAGGATGTTAGGAGTTGGAAGGGACCTCAAAAGATCATCTAGTCCAACCCCCCTGCCTGAGCAGGATCACCTAGATTAGATCACACAGGAATGTTTCCAGATTGGTCTTGAATGTCTCCAGAGAAGGAGACTCCACAACCTCTCTGGGCAGCCTGTTCCAGTGATCTGTCGCTCTCACAATGAAAAAGGTTTTCCTTATATTAAGATGGAACTTCCTATGTTCCAGTTTGGATCCATTGTCCCTTGTCCTATCACTGGCCATCACTGAGAAGAGCCTGGATCCATCCTCCTGACACTCACCCTTAACATATTTATAGACATTAGACATTACTGAGGTCACCCCTCAGTCTTCTCCAAGCTAAAGAGACCCAGCTCCCTCAGCCTGTCGTCATTAGGAAGATGTTCCACTCCCTTCATCATTTTGGTGGCCCTGTGCTGGACTCTTTCAAGGAGTTCTATGTCCCTGAACTGAGGGGCCCAGAACTGGACAAAATATTCCAGGTGTGATCTCACCAGGGCAGAGTAGAGGGGGAGAAGGACCTCTCTTGACCTACTAGCCAACCCCCAGGATGCCATTGGCCTTCTTGGCCACGAGGGCACATTGCTGGCTCATGGTCATTTTGCTATCCACCAGGATCCCCAGATCCCTCTCACCTACACTCTTTCCCACAGAGCTGCTCTTCAGGAGGTTGGTTGCAGGCTCTATCAGTTCCAGGGAAATTCCTTCACAGGGACAGGACCTGCCAGCCTGTCCTCCCTGTTCACCTCCCTCAGGATGGCAGCCCTCCTCCTGGCTGGTGTTGACTGCAGGCTTGGTGAGAGCGCAAATGTTGTTCTTATCACAAAAAGTAGCACTTTTTTCTTTTTTTTTTCCTCCAGAAAAAGCAAATAAATATGCTAAGTGAAATTCTGGATTTATTGTTTTTCCATATTGTACTTTGAAAGATGCTATTTAACCAGTACATATTGTGTGCACTTAGAATATGTCTGTATTTGAATAGAAGAGTGGAGACCTGCACATGCAACAGGTGAGAGGAAGATGTTCTAAGATGGAGAATAACATACTTCTTGGCAGGGAAGAAAACCACACCCAAAACAGAAATGTGACTTTCCTTAGTAAGAAAAGTTGAGTCAAGAAGTGAACTTGAACTATTATTACTAAACCATTGCACATTTTCCTGCTGCTTTATTTCTATTTTGTTTCTTAAGCTCTTTAAGAGGAAACTGATATCATTCCAACTGATGTTTGTTATTATTTCAGTATTATAAAATGAAACTTTATAGAATATCTCCCAGCAGTAGGAGAGTTTCAGGCAATTGGCAGATTGCTCATAAGTGATAAGAAACAGTTTAGCAATTAGGTTCTCTTCAGCTAAATATAGCATATACAACTTACATACTGTGGTTGTAAACAGGGTGTGGAGGGTAGAAGAATGTTTAATATTCCAAGTTTTCTTGCCAAATTAAAATTTACTTGCTTAAGCATAAATAAATAGTTCTGGTGAATAAAATAAGAGAAACATGTGAGACCACAAGCTGTGTTTGATGCATTAGGAACTTTAACTGAATTTGAAGAAATATCTGGGACTCTTTAAAGAAAGGATAAGAAATGAAGGACTTGTCTATGATTCATTACTCTCTTATAATGTGGCATAATCTGAAGTCCCATGCTAAATTGTGACTGGTGTTTTAAGATTAGACTGTAAAGCTTTCTTCTCATTCTCTCTAAGAGACCAAGAGGGAGTAAGTGGATGTGCCCTTGCCCCCGTCTCTTTTGATGGCCATTTTCTCTTGAGTTTATTTCTGTTGTTATTTGACATGAGGGCATTGATCCTGCTCAAAGAAGTACAAGGGTTAAATGAACATAAACATTAAACCTAGATTAACTCTTTTAAAGGTGTTAAGATTGGAGGCAGCCTGCAGTGACCATGCCCTGGTGGAGTTTGTGATCTTGAGGAATGTGGGCCCGGAAAAGAGTGGGATAGGGACCCTGAGCTTCAGGAGAGCAAACTTTAGGCTGTTCAAGGATTTATTGTCCGGGGTCTCCTGGGTTCAGATGCTCAAAGACAGCAATGCAGAGGAAAGCTTGCTACTCTTTAAGGACTCCTTTCCGAGAGCTTTAGGTCTCTCTGTCTCTCGGAATAAGAAAGTGGGCAGAGGAGGCAGGAAGCCAGCATGGCTGGGCAAGAACCTGCTGGTGAAACTGAGGGAAAAGAAAGGCTTCCACAAGCTGTGGAAACAAGGGCGAGTCCCCTGGAAAGAACACAGGGATGTATTCTGTCCGGACGTGCACAACTGGCAGCAACAGATATAGAGAAGGATGAGGTACTGAGTTCTTTGCCTCAGTCTTCACTGGCAGCCAGGATTCTCATATTTCTCAATTCCCTGAACCTCTAGGGGGAATTCGGGGAGTAAATCCCGCCCCACCCCACGCCCGCACTGTAAGGGCAAAACAAGTCCAAGATCACCTCCTGAGACTGAATGTCTACAAGTCTCTGGGCCTGGATGACATGCATCCCAGGGTCCTGAAGGAGCTGGCTGATGTGGTTGTTGAGCCACTCTCCATCATATCTGAAAAGTTGTGTTTGTCGGGTGAGGTCCCTGGGGACTGGAAAAAGGGTCATGTTATTCCCATTTATAAGAAAGGGAGCAAGGAGGACCCAGAGAACATGAGGTCGGTGAGCCTCACCTCTGTGCCTGGGAAGATCATAGGACTTAATAAAGACTGGGGGATGAATGAATTGAGAATATCCCTGCCCAGAATGACTTGGGGGTACTGGTGGAGGAAGAATCAGACATGAGCCAGCAGCATGTACTTCAAGCCTAGAAAGCTAGCCATGTTCTTGCCTGCATCAAAAGAAATGTGGTCAGCATGTCAAGGAGGTGATTCTGCCCCTTTGCTGTGCTCTTGTGAAACCCTACCTGGAGTACTACATCCAGCTCTGGGGTCCTCAAAACATGAAAGACATGGAGCTGTTGGAGTAAATCTAGAGTAGGACCGTGAAGATGATCAGAGGGCTAGAGCACCTTTTCTATGAAGACCGGAGAGACAGTTGGACTTTTTCAGAACTTCCCCAATATATAAACTAAACCTTCCCTCCTTTAGCTTAAATCCATTCCCCCTTGTCCTACCACTGTCTACTCTTGTAAAAATCCAAGTCTATATGCTCCTTTTAAGTACTAGCAGGCTGCAATGAAGTCCCCCCTCCGCCTTCTCTTCTCCAGGCTAAACAAGCCCAGCTCCTTCAGCCTAGGGGAGGTGTTCCAGCTCTCTGATCATCTTTATGGCCTTCCTCTGAACCCTCTCTAAGCTTCATATCTTTCTTGAGCTGCGGGCCCCAGGTCTGGATACAGATCTGTGATTCCATGAGACAACCAAGTGAAAATGCCATGAACAACCTGAATTATGATAATTCCCTTTTTTTTTTTTTTTAAAGGAGTTGGGTAAAAAAACCACAAAATTTGTCAAATGTGGAAGGAGGACTGAACCAAGATTAAAGTTTGATGGAGATAATTCAACATGGAAATATCAGTTTAAATGCTTGGTTGGGGAAAATCTTAATAGTGAGTGAAAAGAGGGTCACAGAAAGGTAAATTATTAAACAACCTTATCAGTAATCATCACATCCTGTTTCAATTAACAGGTGAGTCTCAACAGTTCTGGTCATTCCTCTGGGTCCCCAGTGTTACTATCAGAGGAACTTGATAAGGACAAGCACTTTAATGAGTATTCTACAATGGCAATACTATAATTTTTATTTTCAGAGTAAGATTAATATCAGGCAGCTTCTGTCACATTTTTCTTGTAGTGGACAGATTTTTACAGTGCAACTCGATGATGATCCTTTTCATTCAGTGAGAGCAACCTAGCTGTTAAATTAGTCTACAGAGCTTTGGAAAGGTGCTATCAAAACATGTAGGCTTACCCAAATGTTGCAGGAACAGTATATGGTCCCATATCTATTCTTGCTGACAGTAGTGGAATGCACCTAACTTTAGTGGAAAAGTCAGTCTGAAAATAAATCATTCAACAAAGAGCAAATTTGTAGTTAATTTTTGTATTTTTTTGTATTATTCAAGACCAATCTGAACACGTTCCTATGTGATCTACTCTAGATGATCCTGCTTGGGCAGGGGGGTTGTACTGGATGATCTTACGAGATCTCTTCCAGTTCCTAATATTCTGTGATTCTGTGATTTGTATTTGACGTCATAGACTCCGCTCTTTCTGTAGTAACCTCTTCATTTCTATTCAAACTGGTTATGTACATCCACAGTATGCAGATATTTGGATTTCTGCTTATTCTTCCTTCTGATTTAGACAATGTTTTACCATCTGTTTCTTATCCTTCCAGAGTGTTTGTAACTTCTGATACTTTTTCTCACTACACTCGTGTATTTTCTTACCTGCTTTCTATAATTTTCCAGCCATTACCCGTCCATTTGTCTTTTGGAAGATGACCTCCTAAACTTTAGGCAGTCTCTGCTTCTTGTGGACAGAGATCCTGAAATATGGCTTGAGTAAAAAAAACCCAGACAGACAGTTTTGACTGCTCTTACATGTTCTTTCATCAGGAGCTTCCAGAGGTGACAAGGGATCTCTAACAGTTGTCTCAGCTCTCACCTCACAAAAAACCCTCAGCTTCCATATAAATCCTCCTGCACTACCAGCAGGAAAGGCCACCGTGCTGAACTTGGCAATGGGCTTTTATAAGTGTGATAGTGGGAAGTGTTTTCCTCCACTGCAGTTACAGGTCCATGCTCTGCTGTATTTCCAGGTTATGCTTACTTTTTGAGAAACTATTTCCAATTTTGTGTATCAGGACAGGAAATTAATCTGTGAAGGCACAGGTCGACTAGTACTAGTAGAATCCCTGCAGAGAGAAGAATCAGATACATTTCTTCTGTGAATAACTCCTTGCTAAGCACATGCTTTCTTCTCACCCTACTCTTTGCTGAGGCCTTTTCTGGCGTTCTTCTCATCTTGTCTCTTCATCTAGTGATGTGGGTGGGGTGAAAGCCAGATTAGTTATGTAGGAAAGGCCAAACTAATCCTTGAGAGCTGAGCTGGTGTGAGTATTTGTTAACAGACCGTGTGCAGAGCTTGTTGCAGACTGCAAAACACAATGCTGTCAATAAAGCTGCAGAATTTGAAGGCTGCAGTGTTTCTCAGCCTGCCTTTATCCAGAGCCAGAGGGCTCCTGTAATTTCTTTTGCTCCTGCTCTCTCCTAAGAGACAACTTTCTTTAAAGAAAATCAAGGGTAAGAGAGAGGTAAGGCATCTCTGAAGAGACCAGAGGGATCAGTCTGCTGAACTTGATGCTCGAAGGCAGGGGATTCACAGTCAGATCACCTGCATAGTAGAGAGGCAACAATTCTTACTTGAAAATAACCGACAGGAGCAGTCAGAAGTCTGCACAATGGTATCTGTCTGTAAATTTGCCCCACACCAGGAAGAGATACCCACTAATGAGAAGTTACAGACTCTTCACTGTTTTTTATAGTGATGGTAGGCTTTTTCTTAATTCTCTTCCTGATACACATTTCTAGCAGACAAATAACAATTACAGATTAAAATAATATAGCACTATCCTTGCCAAACAGGAAACTCAGGATAGTGTCAAGCAAAGCTGCAAAAAATACCTTATTTAGGAAAATTGAGTTTTCTGCATATTTCCATATTTATATGGAAAAATGCTGTCATACTTCAGCTGATGGCATACACTAGTCTAGATGTAATGATCTTTGGTTATAATGGTGATGAACAACTATGCAATCACATGTCAGCTTTTGACTGCACCTGTTTGCAAACTTGGATAATTATGCTCCGTTGTCTAATTGCTTATTTTATGGATGTTTTGCTCACATGTTTTTAAGCAATGCTATTTGATTACAGATAACTAACGGTAGGGATCTCCTTATTATCATACTTTAATATTTGATTTTTCTGATTGCTGCAGGTGGAAACAATAGGCGATGCATACTGTGTTGCGGCAGGGCTCCATAAGAAAAGCCTTAGTCATGCTAAAGCCATTGCCCTGATGGCACTGAAGATGATGGAGCTTTCAGAAGAAGTTCTAACTCCTGATGGAAGCCCTATTAAGGTAACTTACTTGCTCTTTATTCTTAGTTAATCAGTGGTATGTTGACCTGGTTATTTCCATTCTGATGTGTCAGTAGATACCTGTTTATTGTTAGGAGAATTTAAAATTGCATCAATATGTAACAGGCTTTTTTACAGATACATATTTCTCAAGTGCCCGTCAACAATCATGTGAGGTGTGCCTTACTTTAGTAAGCACAGTCAACCATGCAGACTAGTTACAGAATCATGGGATCATAGAATGCTTTGGGTTGAAAGGGACTTCAAAGTTCCAATTCCTCTGCCATGGGCAGGGACACCCTCCACTAGACCATGCTGCCCTAAGCCGCATCCAACCTGGCCTTGAACACTGTCAGGAAGGGGGCAGCCACAGCTTCTCTGGGCAACCTGTGCCATTGCCTCATCACCCTCAGAGTGAAGAATTTCTTCCTAAATTCTAATCTAAACCTACCCTCTTCCAGTTGTCACTTTCTTGTATGCATTGAATGCCTATTTGTGGCTGGAGGGCATTAGATGCACACCTGGAGCCTTTCTTAAAATTCAGTTTAATGTAAGAAAATGACAGTTTGCATGCTCCAAGACTGTCCCATTCTACAAGCCAAAGCACAGTATTCAATGGCAATTGGGACATTCACCTCAGAAGTAGGTTCCTGACTCTGCTATAGGGAGACTCAGTGTTTTGCAGCTCTATGGGGCCACGTGCCTCTTTTCAAAATAGTTGTTGGCTTGTATAAAAGAAGAATGTGTAGACTCCTTGCTCTTTCTCAGTGTTAATGTCCTTCCTTCTCATGCATCTCCAGTTCCTTCTAAATTGGTTCAGGAGGTAGAAGAAGGTGGAAAATCATATGCACCCTTTTAAAGTTCCACAGCTGTTCTGCTCCTCTGGATCTTATACCAACCTTGTAGCTGCTGGAATTGGGAATTGGTAATGCTTAGGTTGAGGCTGTAGATTCAGCAGGGAAGAAAAAACATGCAGATATACATGTGATTTTCTTTTTCACGGGTCAGATTATACATGCTTTTCATTATGTGTACGCACTCCTGTTTCTGGTTAAATTGATGTTCCCATAATAGAAACCTTTTGTTTTCAAAGAAAATGGGGGGATTATGTAGAACAATTATTCAACACTGTCTAAAGCCTGTAACAAAAGCCATATGTAGCCGGATGAGAAGGGTGGACACTTCCCATGTGATGATTTACATCATGGATGAAATGAACTTTGTAAACAGCAATTCCCTATGTCTGTTAAAATATTAGGACTGTATCCAAAACGCCTTTTTTTTTACCCCCCCCAAATAATAAGACCTTTTTATAAGGTTTAAATTTGACAGAAAGGAGGTAAAAATTAAAAAATGTTTCCAGGGATATGGCTCTGATGCGCTTTGTGCAATAAAATTATTATACTTCTGAGGTCTAACTGTTCCCTACCTATTGGTTAGGTCGTATATTGAACTTTATACTCAAACTCTTTGTGTACAGTGAATCAAGAGAGTTTTAATCCAAATTATTTTTTCTGCCCTGAGAGGAGAGTGTGGATGCAAGGCAACCAAATTAGAAATTCCATGCAATATACCAACACGATATTCAAATAAAAGTATCTTGATTTCTGGATTAAATATTTTTATTTTTAGATACCAGTGCTACTCATGTTGGGGTGTTTTTTAATATAAACAATAAATACTTGATTATTGAAAAATGCCCCATGTATTAAAAGAATAACTTTCTGAAAAAATATTTTTTAAAGCTTCATGTGGACATTCATTGAACACAGGATAAGTATTACAATACCAGATGATTGTGGAACACAAAGAGTTTTCAGTTTTTATTGAAGACTGTTTCAAACAAGTATTAGTTTAATCCTATTAAAATAGATTTTCCAGGTTGTTCGACGATTTCTCTATTTTTCCAATGACTATTGGTGATTAATACATTCTAGCTACACTGTCAGTTCTGGGAAAGCTGTCTTCTAGATCCTTACCACTTTTCACTTTCCTTTGAGTGATTTGTTGCAATTGTAGGGAAATTTTTAAGGTGTATGTTTTACTCTGAGAATATTGTTTGTGATTGTTTTCATTACCACTGTCATTATCGTTCAGAAAATTCCTCATGAT
Organism: Heliornis fulica; assembly: GCA_013399135.1. Taxonomy (NCBI): domain Eukaryota; kingdom Metazoa; phylum Chordata; class Aves; order Gruiformes; family Heliornithidae; genus Heliornis; species Heliornis fulica. The sequence continues at coordinate 82,019 of VXBZ01001042.1, read as the reverse complement.
TTCAGTGGTTGCATAAAAGAAAGGCTATAAAGCATTACAGAGTAAAAATGCTTGCATAGGAGAAAATTCTAGGAATAATCAAATATATATTGGTTGTAATAAGTGGCATAGAGTCTAGAGTCTTGGACCACAGGTGGTTCTGTACTGATGTGAGGAAGAACTTGTTCACAGTGGGAGTGACGGAGCACAGGAACAGGCTGCCCAGGGGAGTTGTGGAGTCTCCTTCTCTGGAGATATTCAAGACCTGTCTGGATGCCTACTTGTGTGATCTCCTCTAGGGAACCTGCTTTGGCAGGGATGTTAGACTCAGTGATCTCTGCAGGTCCATTCCAACCCCTACAATTCTGTGATTCTGTGATTCTGGTTGGCGGTCTGTATCACATGGTATGCCCCAGGCATCAGTTTTTGGTCCAGTCTCGTTGAACATATTCATCAATGACCTGGATGGAGGAACAGTACCCTCAGCAAGATTGCTGGTGATACAAAACTGGGAGGAGTGGCTGATACACCAGAAGGCTGCGCTGTCATTCATTGAGATCTGGACAGACCAGAGAGTTGGGCAGAGAGGAACCAAATGAAAAATCAACGAGAGCAAGTGTAGGGTGCTGCAGCTGGGGAGGAATAACTCCAGGTACAGGTTAGGGTTGACCTGCTATGAAGCAACTGCAGAGAAGGATCTGGGAGTTGCTAATGGGTAACAAGTTATCCATGAGCTAACATTGTAACTACAGGCCTGTCAGTCAGACCTTGGTGCCAGGGAAGATCGTTGGGATGGTCATCTTGGCTGCTGTCGTGGGGCATATACGTGATGGCCAGGGGATCTGGCCCAGTCAACATGGGTTTACAGAGGCAAATCCTGTCAGACTGATCTAATTGTCTTCTGTGGCAAGGTGACCTGCTTAGTGCACTAGAGAAAGGCAGATACAAAGTACACAATGTAAACTACTAGACTAAGTGGTCCAACTTCTAGACAATGAATTAAATTGTACTATAATGTGTTTACTTTGAGCTGGTCCAGTTGATACAGATGGCAAAAGTGCAATATTTGATTATATTTTGACCTAAGCTCTTATCCATGATTCATGTTAGGAAGCAGAAGTTGCATTTCCTGAGCCCTTGCCAAGTGTGTTGAATGTAGAATGCTGACACAGCTTTTGTTTTCTTCTATCACAAAACTCACATCAGAATTTGGAAATTTGAAAAGAACTTGAAATTACAGGGCAATATCTTCATGCCCAACTTTTGATATCTGACTGCTTTCATGAGTTACTGGGACTAAATTCTGACTTTGTTCTTCAGAATAGTCTAGTAGCTATTTTTAAATAAGTAAACAATTACTTTGCTAAGTCCAAGACAATTTTTCAAAACTTAATTCCTAAAAATAAGGGACCTTCTGATCTCAGGAGTAAACAACAATGTTCTGTTTTCTCCTACCCCAAAACTAGCTGATAAACCTTGACTAAATAGGAAGAAGTTATTCTCAGCCAATTCAGATAATAAGTGACAGCACAGTTACTTGAAATTTGATTTCTTTAGTAGGCTAGTAATTACAGCACAGTTACTCTGTTTTCTAGTAAGAAGCAAACATGCTAAAGTCTCCTTGGTGTTTGCAGGGGATTTCTTTTCCAGAAGCATATCTCTTGTTTAAGCTCTCTGAAGTTATCACTGGAACTATGATCTTATTTCACAGGTTTGTGGGGTGTGACTGATACAATGCACATTTAAGAGGCTAATTACTTAGGGGGGTGTCATTTTTACAGACAGAATCATTACGAATCTGTTTGTGATTTCCTGGCTGGAGAGATTGCAGGTCTAGGGAAACCTAACTGCAATTGTGAAATGTAGTGTTTTTTATTTGATGATTACTCCATTAGATATGGCTGACTTTATGATTACAGTTTATGGAATTGTATATATTTTCTAAATTACCTTGATGGATGTATTTTGTTGTCATCTCAGGGTTGAATTCACCAAAATGCACAATGCTTACCTTTTGTACTGCTTGAAATGTGCATCCTTGTGATAGCAGTGAATATATTTTTAAACGACCCTAATAGAGTCTCAGATGTAGCCTTAGGTACCTAGGAAGAAAAAGTTATATGAATTAATAAAAAAATAGCATGTCACATAAGTGGGAATTTATGATAAGATTTTCACCTATAAAGTGTATTAGCAGACAATCAAATGAAGTTTGTTATCTGGGTACACAATTATCATTTGACAGTATTCATTGTGGTGACCACAAAAAACCCTTGTTTATACAGCTGGGTACACTTTATGAAAAATCTGCCCCTGAGAGCAATGCTTGTGTGGCCTGTGAGCAGTGATGGACCTCAGGATGGTGAAAAGGTGTATGAAGCAGGTCTGCTTTATATACAGATGATGCTCCCACACCCTGAGTCAGAGCTCATAGCATGCTGATGAGAGCACCATGATGTGCAGCTGACACACTCAGGCCTTTGACACTCCAGCAGAGCCAAGGGAAGCAGAAATGCATAAGCTGAATGGAGATCCTGCCCTCCTTAACATCTACCTGCATGAATAGCCTGTGATGTGCAGGGTAATGAAAAAAATGTTGTTTTGCAGAAAGCGAGAGAGCGAGTTATATTATATCAGCCTCCGCAAATCCTATCATCAGTGTTGTAACACAGTCGGCTCTTCTCGAAAGAAATATCGGTAACAGAAAATGGGCTGATCGTTCTCCTGCGAGTGATGGACAGGGCTTCAGGATTCTGTATGATTTTTTTTAAAAACAATTCTGTTTGAGGCAAAATCCTATTACTTTAGCGTGAGCTAAGGCCTTAATACAAAAGAAGGACTTTTGGCTCAGACACTGCATGTAGAATTAAGTGTACATTTATATCCATTCAGCAAAACACTGTTTAGTCCAGAAGCACTTGTTTGATTTAGGTTCTGTATGGCTAATCTTATATAGTGCTCTATGACTGTAGTTTGAAAATATTGATTTAAAATTGCCTCATACATTTAAATGAGCATTACTTGAATTTAGGATATGCTTAATATTTTGTTACTTTTTTTTACATAAAGTGTAAGTACATTAATTTTAATAGCTAGATATAATGCTGTAAGAAGAATTCTCCAGTGTATTGACCTTTAGAAGTAAAGGCCATACCTAGTTTTGACTAATGAGATTTCCCAAGAGATTATTCTCTGCTTATTTTTACGGTGTGATGGTGGTTCTGATAGTGCTGTGAAGAGATACAGAACTGGGAACACAAAGAGGAAAAGTAAATGATTTACATGAAGCTGCTGAAATTAAGTACAGTTGTGTGGATTTGTTTTGTTCAGGTGTTTCTGTCCAAAACATAAAGATTGGCCCCTACCACAGTAATTCAAAACATTTTAAAATATATTACTCTGCAGCAGAAAAATGTCGTGTATCTTTCAAATGGTTATGTCACAATAACGTGAGAATTTGGCTTGTAAATGCTGTAATCACAAACCTCAGTCAATATATACCCTCATCTTTTTTTGTAGTTAATGCTAATGACTAGTTCATACAATAATCTAAATAAGGTAGTGTGCAGAAAAAAATTTAGCTGATGCTGGCTTTGGTTGGTTTTGTTTATTGTCAGGTGGGTTAGATGGGACTTTGCAAGGCATATAGTCTGCTCTTTAGCTCATCTGTTTCTTTCTTATCAAGATAGAGCACTTGACGAATGTGGAGCTTCTAACTTCAGACCTACATTACTGAATCTATTTTTTGTGGGATGTGTACAATGCACTCAAAATATGTAGTCTTGTGTTAGCAGTATCAACACATAATCCTGCTTCATCTACAGTAGAGACAAAGAAGAGCAGCATGGCAGAGGGACCATTTAGAATCATAGACTTGTTTAGACTGGAAAAGTCCTTTAACATCATTGAGTCCAACCCTCACCCTAGCACTGCCAAGTCCAACACTAAACCTTCTCCCTAAGCATCACATCTACGTGTCTTTTAAATATCTTCAGGGATGGTGACTCAATCATTTCCTATGGCAGCCTGTTCCAGTGACTGACAAATGATTTGGTGAAGAATTCATTTTCTAATATTGACTCTAAACCTCCCCTGACACAATATGAGGCCATTTTCTCTTGTCCTGTCACTTATTACTTGGGAGAAGAGCCCAAGAGCCACCTTGCCCCAACCTCCTTTCAGGTGGTTGTATAGAGTGATATGGTGTCCCCTCAGCCTCCTTTTCTCCAGGCTAAACACCTGCAGTTCCCTCAGCTGCTCCTCACAAGATTGTTGTACAGACTCTTCACCATTTTCATTGCCCTTGTAGTGAGGAGCTCAATATTGAACATACTACTCAGGGTATGGCCACACCAGTAACGAGTGCACAAGAATGATCAGGGTCCTACTCCTGCTGGCCACACTATTCTGATATAAGTCAGGATACCATTGGCCTTCTTGGCCAGCTACCTGCTGGCTTATTATTCAGCCACTGCCAAACAGCACCCCCAGGTCCTTTTCTACCAGGCAGATCTGCCACTCTTCCCCAAGGCTGTTATGTTGCATGGGGTTGTAGTGACGCAAGTGCAGGACACAGTGCTGAGGCTTGTTTAGCCTCATACAGTTGGCCTCGGCCCACTGATACAGCCCTTCCAGATCGCCTCATGTGGAGGGTGGGATTAACCCTATCTAATTTCAAACACTGGCATTGTGGACAGCTACATCTAAAACTTGTTACTCCCTCTTTAAATGGGGAGAGTAAAGCTATTTTGGTCTCTTATTTGTCTGACATACTTTCGATGTCTACTTTGTAATGAAATAATTGAATGAACATTTGTCAGGTAAATCGTCACTCAAGGATTTGCAGGCTAATGATCTCTCAGAAGGAGGGACAATCCCACTGGAAGGAGCTGGACACAGTTTCAAATCTCTGTTCAGTCACAGCCTTTCTATTTGAATATTGGATGTTATGCAGATTTCCTATACTTCACCTTCTCATATACATAATGTAGGTGACAAGTAATGTTTCAGTGGTAGATCCATCTCTGTAGTATATCTATACTGTGTGCCTTAACAGCCATGCAGCTGCATTAGTATTGCATTGTGTAGTCTGTGTAAATACCTGTGGTCATCATGACTGGAACAACAAAAGCCTGAGTTTGATAAACCTCTAATCCCTGCCTGCCAAGTGATTCTAATAAGCATAAACTCTGCCCTAAAGGGTACAGGACAGAAAAAAATTGCTTTGCCTTATTTTCCCCGTGAGAGTAACCCTCTTCCAAATAAGATAGAAATGAAGAAAGAATTTTAGTGTCCATGGCATCTTCTGATGGTTTATTGTGTCCCCCTTTGCATTACAGTAATATGGCACTTGGTCCCAGAACACCAGTAGAGTGAAAATGCCAGCATTTGCTTGAATATATGGTGGGTTGGTTTTTTTAGTTTCTAAATGAAGTGGCCATTCCTAAACACACAATGAGGGAGAGTACTTTAACGAATGTTGTCCCTGTTATCCTTTTTCGGTGTTTCTTGTCTTGCTTTTAGTTTAGATTGTCGTGTGCTAGTTTTATAACAATGTACTGGTCCTCACCAAATGTGCATCTTTACGTAAGCAGTAAAAGGTTGTGTGTTTTGTTTTAAATTGCGAAAGGCTGACTGCTGATGCAGGCATTCTCATCAGCCCTGTGTGAAAAGCTGCTGCGTTACCACAAAGCGCCTTGCTCCATCTGTGGTCTCCTAGCAACTTCACCTTGTACCTAATGCCTACATCAAACTCTGGAAGGTATATAATATCCTATTTCAGGCTGGATAACTACATATTTGAAATTTTCTTGTATTAAAAGAAAAAGTCAGAAACAGCCCTCAAAAACAAACACTTGCATTAAGAGATTTCTTTTCCTAAAAATGAGCAACAAGCTAGTACAAGAGTTCTTAATTTTGCAGGCTTACCGACATTAGGGTAACATAACTCCTTTGGGGAGCATTCAGAGCAGCACATATGGGAAGCTTGGTACTTTTTCTTGAGAGCATTCTTGGGAGATGGTAATCAAGAATCAGCTCTGGTGAGGATTCCCTGGACTTGACAAGAGGTGTAACACCTCAGTTTGGCCCTATCCTCAGCCCTCCAGTCAGTTTTGCTCAAGTGCTTCCTTTTGTCTGATTCAATAATTATCAATTGCTTTAAAAATCAAAGCCACACCCATTATTTGTTACACCCATTGTATGACAGTGTTACCTTGTTTGTGTTGCAGTAACAAGGGTTGAGTGGAGTTAATGAGAGTAGTGGGTGCACAACAGCAGATGGACATTTAGTCCACTGAAAAAGGATGTTTCCCAAAGAGTTTGTTGTTCTTTCAGGTGACATGTGTTTCTTGTTTTAATCAGGTGCTTAGGTAAGGTCTGCGGTAGCTGATAAAGGTAGGTTTTCAAAGCTACTGGGGCTTGAGCCTGCACAGGTTAAGGGTGCAGAGACATGGCATCAGGATCAGCACCCAAAGTAAGCCCTATTTGAGTTAGTTAATAAGGCCATAAAGATACTCTGTTTCTTACTGCTGGAAGAAAGAGACCTGAAAGATGATTAGAGAGTTATTTAATAATGTGATGATCACTGAGAAGAGGTTTTGTCTTTGGACTTTCTCATACTGTGTTTTCTGATATTATTGTCCTGTGAGCAAGAAGCACAGGTGCCTTTCTGTCCGTCCTTGTTCCCATGACAAAGATAAGGCATCCTTGTAGAAGCCACGGCATGTTCTGGACTTTTCTGTTGTTTGTTTGTGGTAACTACTGCATGTTCACAACTCTCTGTGAGTGACTCAGTGTATTTAGATTTAACAGAGTATAGAAATGCCTCTGTAATTCAGTCATATGTCCTGTTCCCTAAGGCAGCCAACCTTACTATGGTGGCTGCTTGTAACTTTGTCCTAATGTCTTTCATTTCCTTCTCCAGGTGACATGCGTACGTGCAGAGGGAAAAAAACAGGGAGGGTTTCAAGATTTAGATTCCCATATGGAATTTGTGGCCACAGGATGTGCAGCTAGATTGTGGGGTTAGGTTTAGGGTCATGGTGTGACATCTCTCACTGGTCTGATTCTCACGGTTCAGCAGTCATTCCAGACACAAACGCCTCCAAGTAATAATCCAGATGTCTGGCTAGCAGTAGAGCTGGTTGGGAATTTTCCATGTAAAACACTTTTTGGCTGAGAACACCGAATGATCCAGCCCAAAATCTTCCATAGAAAAGTCTTCCTACATTTTCATCGGGCAAACTTACTAGACTTCGGTAAATTTCTGATTAGAGAAAAACTTAATGCAGAAAAGTAAATAGATTAGTGACTGGCACAGTCATGTGGAAAAAAAAAAAACAAAACAGAGTAGAGCAGTGAAGTTGTGTCCTTTATGAAATCAAACCAAACCAGACTAAACCAGCCTGCCTTCTTGGTTATCAAGGTTGAAAGATGTCCTATGATACTGTTTTGCCCCTGGGCTTGGGTTGGGGCACTTTGTGCAGCTGCCAAAACTCCCTATTCTGGTTTTGATTGTTACAGTCAGTGAAGAACTTCTAGCCTGAAGCTGAAATTTTCTGTTGTCATTATGTTCAATGACTCTGTCTTGGTTCTGGCCAGGTCAGAGCTGACTTCCCCAAGCAGGCAGCACAGGTGAGCTGAGTTGGCCAGGGCTGTTTCCACTCCAGCTGACATCAATCAAGCCACTATAAAAGGGGCTGGTGGGGCAGAGACAGTGGTTGGTGCAAGTGGCCCTTGTGTTTATGCTGTGGTCTGTGTTAGCCTCTCATGGGATGGTAAAGTACTCTGTGTTGCCACTGTTGTTGTGTTTGTTATTGTTCTTCCTCCAAAGCGATATCAGTAAACTGTCTTTATCCCAGGCCCCAGGGGTTTTTCTCCTCATTAGATGAGTGAGGAGCAGCTTGTGGTACTCAGCCACTGTCTGGGGCTGAACCACAACGGTTGTTTTTGGCACTCAAGGTGAGGGCCCCGAAGGTTTGCTGTAAGGGTAGGTCTGATCCAAGCTTGATAAAAGAAAAGCTGTGCTAAATGTTCACCATGCTGTTCAAAGAAGTGATGGAAATGATGATGTGTTGTCTGACCATCTGCCTCTGGCTTGTGAACCCCGACCAATTCTATATAATCCCTGCTATGTTGTTTATCATCTTGGAGAGGGGAGTCACAATTCTGATTCTGTTATGCTGTATGACACCAATTTATGACAAGATGCCATTGGCATTTGTGGACCTCAGATGGTATTTTGTCTGTGGCATTTTTAGTAGATCCAACTATTGGGCAACATATATTAACATTGTTAAATAACTGCATTCAACTTATGAGAAAGACAGGGGGTGATGCTTTCTCCTCCCCTTCTCCATTCAGGCTTGTTACACCATCTTTTGGGCTGTAAACTCACCCTTAAGTTGCCAGTCAAGGTCTACTTGAGCCACTCTAAACTTTGTGGCCTGATCAACCTGCTGGTTGTTTTGATGTTCTTCAGTGGCTTGACTCTTGGGTATGTGGGCATCTACATGACGTACCTTTACAGTTAGGTTTTCTAGCTGGGCAGAAATACTTTGCCCCAATGGAGCAGCCTGGATGAGTTTGCCAATCTGTGCCTCTGCCCAACAAGCTCCTTTTTACTTTTTTTATAGGAGCTTGTTTGATGTCAGATGGCGCAGAAAGCAGTCCCGGCCAACTCAGCTCCCATGTGCTGGCTGCTTGGGGGAGTCAGCTTTGAACTGGCCAGAACCACGACAACTCTTTATTTATATAAAAAGAAAGCAAAAAATAACAAAATAACACTGACACAAACAACCAGGTGAATAAATTAATTTGTGGTGTACACAGGAATCTCAGGACGTTGACATTTTTACATCTTTACAAAGGGAACAGTGGACAAAAATCCTAAGAAAGCGAGAATTCTGTGTGTATAGTGATAGTATATATTAATATAAAAATTACAAAATGCCATATAATTTAAAATTATCCATGAATATTTAAAGCATTGGCCTAGGGAACCCAGGATAGCTGAGTGCTGAACTTGTGTTTAGAACTCTGTCTTAAATATCTGCTCTCTTTTTTTTTCTTTTTTCCCCCCTCAGCACGTTTCCCTTCCATATAAAAATTAAGTCAGCTTTCCACTATCAACTACAAGACTATTTTACTTATCTCCTGAGATGGAGGAGAGATGGAAACCATTACACAGAACCTAAGTGAAAGCAGTGATATGAGACAATACACAAACCTACAAGGGTTCACAGAAGATAAGCAGTAATACACTATGAATTAGGCACAGATTTTGCATTAAAATCATGCTTTATTGGCTTTTATGCAGTCTGGACACATAAGCGTGAAGAGAAAATCCTGCTAGGTTTGAATTGCTGCCTCACTGAGTTAAGAGGCAAAGGTGATCCCAGCAGCCTTTAAGTGGGAAATGCCTTGCCCTTTGCAGCTGTAGAGGTGGTTATTATCTGAGCATCTCTGTTTCCAGTTGCTGAGATGGTGTCCGGCAGCTGCCACCCTCTTCTCCAAGTGCTACAGCATCTGGCTCTTCTTTCAGTGACTGAGCTGTCTGCATCTGCTTTTTTTGATCTGCCTGCTTAAAAAAAGTCAAGGGCTAGTATCTTGCCCCTTTAACCTGATTTTGCTGGGTCGATCATGCTCACTGAAGGAAAAAGCCACCCTGTCATAAGGCAAAGAAGAGCACCTCAGTTGTCTTTGTCTTTTCAGACGCTGGATTGCAAGCAGAGCCTTGCACAGAGTCCATATGGGTTGTCTCATGGACAACAGTGTCTTTCTCAGCCCCACTGGGTAATCCTGAAGATATGTTGACCTTTAAGCAGATCTGGCCCCATTCTCTGGCATCCACAGTTATGGGAGTTCTAGAAACAGCTGCCAGCATATCCTCAGCAAGATAAGAAGAAGAAAGCGTAGTTGTTACTGGGAATTCTCTACTCTTCTTCCCCCATTCCCTCCAACACTTCTGAGAAGAAAACTAAAAGTCTGCAGTTTGAAGCATCAATGAAAAAACTCTATCACATAACCGTTGTCATTTGTGCTAAACAGTGAGTCATTACACTGTGCTAAATTTGAGCCAACAGTTCAGATGGGGGGTGGGTGCTGGAGGATTATACTTGACCTTCTGTTTGAAGCTGACAAGTTCAGCAACATTGTTCAACTGTTTCAGAATAGTTTAGTTCCCTAAGGAAGAATGTATTTCCTGTCATAAATAAATCCATAAACTAAATGTTTAATGGTATTTGAGCTTCCTTTCAGATGAGACATAAGTGTATTTTGGAAAAAATGCCAATCCATGAGGAACTTGTGATAACTTCTTCTTCTTTTCAAATATCTTTCTTGAATTTAAACTAGGGTAAAAGTCATTCAATGTAAGTAGTTATCTTCAGAGACTTTGTATTGAATAATCCAAACTTTTTTTTTTACTTGGGATTTGGTTTTATTTAATATTTTAACAATAATGGAGAGGCAAATACATTAGTTTTGAATGGAGAATAAGGGAAAAGAAGGCACAAATAACCTATTATTCAGTTAATTAAAGGGTGCTCTGGTTTCTTCCTAGCATATGACCTATTTGATTAGATCAAGAAAAAGAAAGGGGAAAGTGATATAAACAAAACTGGATTAGGATATAATGGGATTTCTTCCACCTGGCAGAATTTAGAAGCAGCCAAGTAATTATTATGCAGAAGGAAGATTTGAGTTTTGGCTGGGTTTGAGGCTTTGTTATAGGAAAAAAAAGTCTACTCAAGGAAGATGGGAAGTGATATATTTCTGAGATCTGTTTTCTTTCCTGAAGAATCTCCACGCCACTAAAAACAACGGTCTGGATAATTTCTTACTGGGATATAATTTTCATAGAATGAGGAAGATAGTTCTTGACATTTCACTAAATATTTTGATACTAGTAAAGCCCCCACCATTGTCTTAAAATCTAAAATAGCAAACGGATAAAAGCAAAGCAAAGCTTATCAAAAGAGCAGCTGTTCAAAACTTTTGTGTGAGGGGATGTCTAGGTGAGATTCTCTAGCACTCTAGGTAAAAAAGGTAATACATACCTGTACCAAAAGAACAAGAATTTTTAAAATGGGGAGATTTTTAATTACCATTCTGAGTTCTTTGGGAAATGAACTAAATGTTACTACATTACTGGTGTTGTATCTCCAGGGTGGCCCTTTAGGAATCATTCCATAGCCACAAACAAGACTTTGCCAAGTTAAGAGTTATCATTTCTGTTAGAAGTGTCAATGTGTTTTACTTGCAAAAAGCAGACTGTTACTGAACCTCGCATTCCAAGAGATTGTTTCTGATTTTTGATGAATCTGTGACAGTAATAAATATAAAATATTAAATGACACAACTATTTCCCTGTTGTCCTAGCAAATGTTTCTATGCTGTTCTGAAAAAAACCTAAACAAAGCAAACCCCCTCCAAAACCCCTAATGCCATTCTCTGAAGGTGGTCTGATTATCAGAAAATAATTGAGCTTTGTGGTCTGAAAATGAGACATCTGTGGGGCATCTCAGGTGGAACAATTAAATTTACTACTTACCCCAAACTTTAAGGTAGGCAGTCTGTTCAAAAAGTTATTTCTGTGGTCTCTGGTTGTAGGAGTTTGGCCTTTTATTCATTGGTGATTTCTGTGTGCATCTTGTGTTTGTCTCTGCCTTTTTCAGTTTCCGTATCTGGTTGTATAGGCCATCTTCAGTAACTGGTTATTGCACTTTCTTTACAATATTATGAAAAGATCATCTCATAACATGCTGGGTGCTTGAACTTAGAAAAACCCCTCATTATTCAGATGTCTTTTTTACCAAAACTCCTACTAATTATCTATAACCAGTCCAGGGTTTATAGATAACCAAAACATTTCAAACTTGGTCAGATCTGTACATCTGTACATGATCCAGAGCACTGGAACAGGCTGCCCAGGGGGTGTGTGGAGTCTCCTTCTCTGGAGACATTCAAGACCCATCTGGATGTGTTCCTGTGTGACCTGCTCTAGGGAACCTGCTTTGGCAGGGGAGTTGGACTCAATGATCTCTCAAGGTCCCTTCCAACCTCTACGATTCTGTGGTTCTGTGATTTGTACATTAAATGGTTTGGGAGCCGAGCTCAAGTCCTTTGAGGAGAAAATATTTGGCATTTAGCTACCCTTGTACTTCACCATCATGTAAAAGCAGAAGACTGTGTTTCTAGGACATTAAAATCACAATGAACTGTAATTACTCAGAAGTTCTCTGGATTTCTCTTTATATATTTTATTTTCATAGAATTAATTTTCTGAAGAATGGAGGCATCTGAAGGGCTAATCCAGTATGTGGGAGCTTTTGTTTCTAGGAAATGTGATTTTCTGAAGTATTAAATATGTTTTTTTAAAATATTTATTTAAATATCTGCTTTTTCCTTAACTCTTACTGCATGTAAGGAATCTATATTATATAAGAACTGGATATGTTCTAGTTGTGTTGAATGACAAACTGAAGGACTTCAAACTTCTGTGCTTCTATCTGATGCTTGTGAGCACTAAATTGTTCTATTTTTTACTTTCTAGAAAACTCTATCTGTCTGCCCTTACTGAAGTTGATACTAACAACTATTCACCTTAGAAAATTAGTTAATAGCCAAGTTCACATCCCACACATAATTATATTTTGGTTCAAGTGATAGTAACAAAAACCGAATCGTCAGAACTAACTGAAATAATTCCTTAAGTATATATAAATACTGCATATATGGATGCCTCTGTGTGTGTATACATGCACACATACATTTTTATGGAAGGCCAGATTCATCAAACCCAATTGCGACTGATCTGCATACACATAAGTGATTTTCAGCCTTACAGACTATTGTTATGACTAGGGTAAGAATGATTACAGATCATGTAATGTTACCGTTTTTTAACAGTCCAGGTGTTAAGTGATAGTTATAAAATAAGTTCAAAATATGTTAGTGGAGCTACTTTTTGAAAGGTGAACCAATAATATAAGTGCTCAAGTGAATGTCAGTCCAGTCAGGTAGTGATTTTATTTTTTAACCCAGTTTTTGCAATAGCTACAATTTCCACTTAAAAGCCTGTGGAAGCCTAAGAAATCCATACAGTTTCTGTAAATACATTGATGGATATTTTCTAAGGAAGTGACTTTGAATTATTAGCTTACATGCACCAAGACACCATGAAAATATCTAACAAGGTAGTGACTGAGTCTTTCCCTTTTCTATATAAAATCTCAAACACTAATTAATTTAATATCAACACATATTAATTTTAACATGCAGAAGGTATTGTAAGCCCTGAAATTTTGCTCTGGCATGAAGACAGCCCCATTATTTCTAACTCCAGAATAGCAGTCTCCATTTCACTGGGCTACCTGTGAATAAGAACTTTCTCAAAGGCACAAATTAAAAGATAATAATGTGGAGCTCAGACTTCATATGTGTTTTGCAGAAAACCCTCACATCTCTTAGAGACCTATTTGATATTTAAATTTACAGTCTCCTTTTTATTAAAACTTTCAGGAAGAACAAAGCATGGTTGCATACTGTTTGGCACTGTCTGAAACCTTTTCTCTACCGGAATTAGAATAAAGTTTTCCCAGGCGTCAGTGAGTCCTTCGTTTAGCCCTGTTTGTCTCCAGGGTGCTATGCCTTGAACACTGAGCTCTGCCTTGCCTTCAAGGGTTATGTCCGCTTTCAGGGCCATGGTTCTGGACTAGATGGTTGTTTGGTCTGATGCAGTACAGTTGTTCTTACATTCTTATCTAATTTATTGTCTGTTCCTAGTCATGGACCTCTGCAACTAAATGTCAACTACTTTTTCTGAAGGAATGGCACATTTAATAGCTAGGATAGCTCAGATAACAAAAACAACAGAAGAGAGTGCAAAAATTCTGTCTGCTGTGACTGAGGTCATGGTATCTATTTCAGTCTGGTTGCCCTACAACATTTTATGGTTGCTTATATGCTGCCATTTCCTTCCCACTGAACTCCTGGGGAGCTTGTGAATTTGGTAATTATAAACATATTTAGGAGACTATAACATTCCTCTTCTGTTCTCAGAGTTTTCATTATGGGTGAGCATTTGCCAAAGAATTTTTAGTCTTTTTGTTTTTCATGAGCTCTTCCTTGATTTTTTACCATTTGCTGTATTGCGTATGTTGGTTACCTAAATTATGTGACATTCTTGCTCTCTGGACAGAGGAAAAACTTTTACTGCATGAGAATGAAGACAAATCACTAAATAATAAAGCCTGCTTTTGTTCACACACGAAGACTATTGTTTACAGGAGATGAGGTTAATTTTGCGAAGATCTGTTCCCAGTGGATGCAGTAAGTTTTTTGTCTGATTGCTCATGACTAGGAAGAAATGAACAGCCATTCAGAATCAACATGATTGCATGCAAATGCATCTTTTGCAGAATGGAGGAAAGTTATTTTCACATCAGAACTTGTCTCTCCAATTATGTCAAACTTATGGAGCCACACTGTACAAACTGTGAGCCATAAGAGACTGCAGTTTCCAGTTTTGGTGAGGTTAATCATGGCATCCTGGATACTGAGAGTGTAGGACTCAACTTACCTTGGCTTCAAAGTGTGTCAGGTGTATTTTTTGGGTTTTTACAGTTCTGTAAATAGAGTCATCTGAAATTTTGAGTTTTTTCTTTGGTTTTGGTGAAAAGCTTTGCATATATTCATACACAGATTCATTTAAACCAAGACTTCTTATGAAATATATTAGTTTTAATGATCTTTTAATAGCATTTCTATGGCTTAGGATGGCATTTCTGGAGAGGTAAAAAGGCTTTAAAACCAGCCAGTGGTTAAGTGTAGTGTAGCAAACCAAGCTCATTCCCAGTGGCTTACATCAGGGAAAGGTGAATGTCCCACACTCCAGGTGAGCATAATGGAGTTTCTTAAGCCTGTCAGGCTTTTCTTATTTCATATTTTGAAGAATATCAGTTTTGTTTCACAGGAAATAAGCTTAGAAACTGCAATTTATATAAAAGGTATATTTTCCCTGCTAATGCTATTGCTAAGCATCATGACAAGCATCATCATTGCACAGCCCACATAACAGTGATATTAAAATGAAATCTAAGCCCTAAACAGTGCTTAGCGAGATGAATGAAAAGGTGGTGGGGTTGGGTTTTTTCAAGAAAGTAGAAAGGGAGAAAAAAATGCACATTTTAGAACATTTTCTGTTGTTAGTGGACATCTAAACCCCCAAAAATTACTTCATAAATGCATCTGTTTGAAGCTATGACCAAATTTCAACACGACTACTTTTAGTTTGGTCTTCTAAAGACAGGAATTAGTAACACGATAGCTTCCTGGTTTTTTTTTTCTATACCATTCTCTGTCCTCCCCAAAAAAAGGAAGGAGAAAACTTGCAGAGGTGATTGTACACCTCTGAACAGTAAATCTATGTTCATAAGAACCAAACAGCAGGTTTCCAGGAGGTAAAAAGCACCGAAATTTGTGGAAATTTATATGAGAGAGGTCTGACACACTGTTTTGGGTTTTTTTATGTATTCTGCCCAGGAATATCAGCAAAGAGAAAATCTTTAACTCATCAGGATGTGGGGTTATACAGTCATAAAAATAGTGTATTTTGCCATCTAGATAAAACGTTAATTCTTTCAGTTTTCAAGTATTTCTAAATACATCTCCTGATGTGTCTTAAACAGTCAGGGTACTAGAATATTTTTTTTAAGGCATTTTCAATCAGCAGGATTCTCCTATACTCGACATGCTTATGCCAGGCATATTGGTTATTGTCTTTGGGAGTTACAGCATTCAGAATTGCCATGAGTTGATATGGATCAACAGGCATTGCCATCCTTGCCATGAATGCCCTGAAAGAGGCATGTGTTTTATTTTGTATCTTTCCCTTAACCCCTTTTACCTTCCCAAGAGCTGTTCTCCTTAAAGCCAGACATCCTCACCATCCCACGGCATACTGCCTACTCACCAGCTTGCATTGCCCTCTGCTGTCCTACCTTGCCTTTGACCCAAATACTTGGGCAGCCAATTGAGTCGGTGAGAGTTCGTGAAAATGTTCACACTGTTCTGTGTGCAATCCAGGAGATCTGCGTCACTTCGCTGTTAGCTGTTGGTGTCAGCACTGCGCTACCTGGGTGGAAATGCAGTCAGCCAATTCATGTCATCTGATGATCCCTTGTGTTTTAAACTCTGTCAGACTGGACTGAGGTGGTGGCAGAAACACCACTTGTGACCTCCACAAAAGTGGCATATTGTCAAAACTGTTACTGATAGAAGTAATATTGGGGGGAGTTTGCAGATGGCTTCATGCTAAGCAGAAGTGGTTACATTCCTATGAAAAATATTTTTAAATCTATTCTATGGCAATTTTCTAATGAATTGATTTGCTTAGGGAAAGTCAAGGATATGTGGAGAGGAGCAGGGACAATTACTAACTAAGCTGGAGGACAGTTTTATCATTGACAGAATGGCCGACCAAGGAGAAAAGAGCTGCAGTCAAGTAAGCTGCCATTAATTACTGCCTGAGGGTCACAACCAAAGCTTCTCTTCAGTCCAATGAATGTTTGATGAACCCACCCACTGCATAGGTTTGAAAAATTTAGCAAAGAAAGACCAGAAATATGCTGGCAATTAAAGGAGACAAATACTGGTGTTACCTGTTCCAGGGTTACCCCAGTTAGTTTGAGCTGCAGTAACCATCTAATGAGGGCATCACAGGACATGTCTATTGGCAGAAGTTCATGTTTCACCCTTCATTCATATCTTTGACCTCAGAAGACCCAGAGTGACAACTGGTTTGAAGCAAGGAAAGCTAGAAAGGTGTCACTCCACACTTATCATGTTCTGCTAATTTTTCATAGGTGTTGACAACTGCCAGGGTTGAATCAGGACAGTAGTCCTTGTGGCCCCTTGGGCAAACCCAGTAGCAGTGCTGTTCTTCTGCATCTATATTGGAGCAGACCTGAACAACTTGATCTTAACATAGCTTGGAGTCTGTATGCCACAGTGAAACTCACAGTGCAGGTAATAGCTTTAAAGACATTTCAAAAAGAAAAATAGCCTTTCTCAGTTTGGCAAAAGATAGACAAAGAACTTGTGTTTGTTTGGCAACATTTCCTCATAACTAATATGGAAGTGTACTTCCTTGTTAACAGGTTCTTCACACAGAGGCATAATTTTAAAAAGAAATGTAGATAAATTTAGAGGTACTCTCTTCTGTGACTTAGACATTAACAAAATGTACACTTCAAAGGAGAAAATTTGCTTTCCTTGTGAATTGGGATGATTGCTGATGTGAAGAAAGACCCAGTTTATAAAAGATAATAAATTGACTTCAGAAAAGAGAAAAATGACCTTCCATAGACTCATAGAAACCTAGAATTGTTTGGGTTGTAAGGGACCTCACACACCATTCCTGGGACCTCCACCCCCGCTGACATGGGGAAGGACACCCTTCACTTGACTGTGTTGCCCAAAGCCCAAACCAACTTGGCCTTGAACACTGCTGGGGGAGGGGGTAGACACAGCTTCTCTGGGCAGCCTGTGCCAGGGCCTCACCACCTTCAGAGTGAATTTTGTCCTAATACCTAATTTAAATCTACCTGCTTTCAGTGTAAACCCCTTATCACTCCATACCCTAGTCAATAAACCCTTGCTTTCTTCCCCGGAAACCCCCCTTTAGGTACTGGAGGGCTGCAATAAGGTCTCCCTGGAGCCTTCTCTTCTCCAGGCTGAACAAGCCCAACTCTCTCAGACTGTCTTCATAGGAGAGGTGCTCCAGTCCTCTTATCTTCTTTTTGGCCCTTCTTTGGACCCACTCCAAGAGGTCTGTGTTCTTCTTGTGCTGGGAACCCTGCAGCTGGATGCAGTACTTCAGGTGTTTTCTCACAGGAGCAGAGTAGAAGGGTAGAATCACCTCCATCAACCTGCTGGTGAGGGAGGTGATTAATTACTCTTGATTACTCCCTCACCTCTTCTGGTTGAGGGATGCGATTCATTACTCTTCCCATATTTTTACAACGAGGAATGGTGTCTTTGGAACACATAGTCAGAACATTATTCATCTTTCCCATGGGGATTATTAGAAGTGCATTAAGTTTTTTATGAATTTGCTTACAAACCAAGATCAATTTCTAAGGAAGACTAAATGAAGAAAAATTACAGTGAATTATCAGACACAGTCCACTGTAATAGCTGCTTTATAATGAGGTTTGAGACACACCATAATACAGTCTATTGTTGTGAGTATCTTTTGTACGCACACTGCCTACCTTTTATGAAGTAATTGGAATTTAACGTGCTACATCTTTGAAATGTATGAAGCCAAACCCTTAGTGTGGGAAGCTTCTGGGATTAAACAGTTTTGCAATGAGAAATCTTAAATGTGTTTTGACTAATTTCATTCAAGGTTCATCTGCAGCATTTTTATATGTGAATCTCTTAATTTTATGGCCTTACCACTCTAATTAAAGATGTCATTGTTTCCATTTTACATTTCAGTCCTGATACAGACATAACATTTTTACTTAGCAATTAATTCATTGTTATAAAATGTCAGTTGCTGATTAGAATTTTAGAAAGTAAATTTTTATTGTATGATCACAGGTTTGGCTGGCTAATGTTAGGTATTTAGTTTTGCTCTTTTGCCCGTCACCAATGATTAATAGGTATGGCTGCACATCAGGTAGCTCAGTGCAACAGAAAAGGATTAGTGGGTTGATGGAAGCCCTTATATCTACACTCACTGCCACTGCATCAATTACTTTGGAGTGCTGCTCTTGCCAGGTGCAGATTACTACCTTCTTTTTACATAGTTTTGTTGAAGGAGCTACAACAGATTCTCAAAGTTCTTCTAGATGTCTAGAAATCTGGATTTCAAAATGCTAAGCCATAGTTCAGCCCAAGTTTTTGGATGAGGTTTAAGTGAAATTCTGAAGGTAACATGAACTGAGTTATACCCAATTTAAAACTGGAGTTCAAATTTATGTTTCTTTAATTTCATGATTTCTAAAAAAATATCTTCTCCCCCATCTGTGATTAAGGAAGACAAACTTTACAGCAGTCATTTGAAACCCTCAAATGGGCACTTTCTAATTAGTTGTCCTCAAATGCACTATGATGTTAGAGTTAAAAAATGCATATGTATATTCATGTGTCCTGTCCATCTTCCTGACGACATCCTTACACTGTATTTTCAAATATTTTTCTAGTACTAGTTTAGCACACTTGCCTCGGGAATGCAGGCCTAGTCTGTTTAGACCTAGGGAAGCTGGATATTCATCGGTGTCTTCATTTCCATGCTATTATTTCTAGTTGTGTCCCCATCTGCCATATCTCCCCCTTTGACTTTAACACTTTGTAGATATTTGCAGATGATTATCATGTTCTCTCTGTGGAGTAATACTTAGCAAAGCTGGGAATATTTATGGGGTCGTTGTTGGGTGGTTTTGGGTTGGTTTGTTTGTTTTTTTAGTCTTCCTGCTTAGACAAATCTTTTCAAGGATCTGAACAGATTGTTGATCTTTTCAGAAATCACTCCTCTTGACAGTACCTAGGTTGTAACTTAATATTCTCTGTGCAGTTGAACTAGGATTCCGTAGGAAGGAACTATTTAGAGTGTCATAAGATGTTCCTAACTTTTTTTTTGTGACCAGATTGCATGTTAGTTCAAGTTCATTTTGGTCCTCACTCAGAAGACCTTACACAGAATTTTCCAGTTTTCTCTCTTGAATTGTGTATTTTTAGTTTGGAGTATATTTCTCAATGCATTCAGTTTGTGTGATCAGTTGACTTCAAATGAGTGTTCTTTATTGCAGATAATTAATGAACACAGTAAATAAAATTCAGTATAATTTATTTTTATTCACTAGGCGCAAGTACAAACAAGATGAAGTTCAGGCGTACTTCATGTACTTTATTTCATTTATCCACTTAATTTCTACTCAAGTTAAATACAAATAAAAATGATTAAATTGACATGATTTAATCTTCACAAAACCACAGCCAGTCTCTGAAATGTCTAATGGTTTCTTTCTCTCCAACTGCTTTCCCTTAATTTATTAAGGCTAAAAGGTAGGCTTTGAAACAGTAATTTCAAGAATAATTTTGGAGTTTTATTTCTCCTGTGGATAATCATAGCTATATTTAGCTTTCCAGTGTAATTTCTGTTGATTATTGATTTTAAAAGTAGTATTATTTTGTTAGTTAAAGTTAGTAGGTAATTTGTTTACTTGTCTTGGCTGCATGCTCTTGGCAGATGACTTACTAAATAGTCTTACAAAAAAGTAGATAATAATGTCAGAAATTTTAATGTTCATTTTTAAAAACCCATTGATATAAAGATCATTTTCCTCTCATTCTTCTTTCCTCTTTTTCCTACTTTGGGGATAATACTTTATTTTGGTGATTTGAATAGTGCTTTTCTCATATTTACTTAGTTATATATTATCTGACAAAAGTTGAATTATTTTTTAAGACAAATATATTTTTATTTTTGCTAGCAATTTGAGAGAAGGATTGTTGAATTGGTTATGAGGGAGTATTAGCATGTTTTATTCCTGTTTTTCAATTACACCACTTATATAGGTACATAGAAATGGTGTTTGACAAATATACGGCACAGAGAATAAAGGAGTCTTTCCATGAAATATATATATGAATTTGGGAGGAAAGGTGTAAAAGGTAAAGGGATTGTCCGCTAGAAAGATTGAACTAAGAGACATAGCTTTGGGTTGACTTTAAAAGTTCCAAATAAAGCACAATGAGAAAAGAGCAACTGTAGAAAGAAGCAAGTAATGGTAATGCTGGGTAAGCAAAATCCAGGGCTAGGCATCTGTGTCATTCCGCTGCCAAATTCCCCTAATTAGCAGCATTAAAGGTTGGCTGGTCAGCAGTGACAAACAATGAAGTTAAAGATATGCCATGCTATCATCTGCTACTTCATCAAAAACTAAATTAATGTGCAATTTGTCTAGTGATTTTCAAATGAACGTGCAAGAATAATTAAGGCTTAAAGTTTTTTTATTTATTTATTTTGTGGTCTTTCTCACACAAATAAAAACATATTTGTGTATGTGTTTTTGTGTATTATAGAAAAACAAATTAGTTGATAAAAACTTGTGAAGATGGGCAGAGGTCTTCTTGACTAAGTATACTAGCATCTTTGAATTTTTGTAATTGAAAAATGCATAATACAGTAAGGAACTACTATAATGTATGTATTACAACTGATTTTTTTTACAGAATGCCCAAACTAAAATCAGATGTATGTATTCCCATACTTGGTTCTTTGTCAGTGTGTCTCAGAGGGTTGGATGTGTGAGTCACAGGGGGAGAGATCACTGAATGAAGCAAAGTCATTAGATTGAAGTTTTTCCTTCTCATAAGTGATTCACCTTCATCTGAGAGCAATTTGTCTCCATCTGTTTGGATATTACTCTTGACATTATCGGGCCTTCATTTGCTAACTGCTTTGAAAATAAGATTGCCTTTTTTGTAGTTATAAAAACACTGGAACATTAAAATCTATCCTAAATATTCTCCTAAAAATTGAAGAACTGAAAAATTTTGTCTTAAGTAGTTGAAATAAACAGTAAAGTATCTCATTTTGTGGCACATCTAACATGCAGTAATCATCAGACATTGTTTATAGATTTGAAGCTTAAATCTAGGAATAGAGCATGAACACAGAAAATGTTAGACATTTTTGTCATTGATTCCATTAAACATTTTATTTACACTTTTCATTTTCAACCTAGATTTCCAGTTCAGGTAACAAAGCTGTACTGAATACTCCCTGAGTTCTGATGTTAAAATCCTCACCTCAGTGCAAATCAGTCCCGTTTCGCTTCATGCTCATTCTCTTTGTTGTATGAAGTAGGGTTGTTTGGGGTTTTTTTTCAACTCTGCGGATTTGTCTGTCTGAAGGACTTAAAAAAAAAATTACATTATATGGAAAAGTGTGTTTTGCAACACCTGTCCCATTGATTTTTTTTTTTGGTCATGTGTACTATGTCCATATAGAGGAGGGGGATTCATCAATTTATCATCTTTAGTATTTTTGCCTTGGTGCTGATTGCAAGTAGCTGTTCCCAAAGCAGATCAACATTAGTTTCATCTATGCTCAAAAGCATGTTCTGTAATCAAAACCTGAAGCATGACTTTTTCATTGAAAAGTCATTTAATTTTACAATTTTAAAGATTTTGCAGGCTAGATTAAAAGACCAGTATGTTAAAATATCTGAAGAAATTTCTGCTGTTGTACATGTACATCTTTTGATGGGCTCCTGTCTATCAACACCTTTTTCTTTGATCACTTGCGCACAAGAGTGCATCTCATTTTAAGCAAAGATGTAAATATATCTATTTTGTTAATATGAGTGTAGGATTCATCTCACATATCTTTAGGTGTCTGTACATGTGGTGTCCAAGCTAAACTTACCATTAAATTTCCCACTGCATTCCACCAGGATAGTTTAGACACCTTCAGGATCAATTGATCCCGTCCGTCCTAGGTACCAATTTTTGGAATGTGAAGAATTGCAGCCTTAATGTTATTTACATCTTTAAATGAGCTGTCTAACTTACAGGTGGCTGAAATGAGGTGAAATATACCTTAAATGACTAACTGAGCAAAAGTATTGAAGATTTTTTTGTAAGGTTAAAACCCCTATGCCTGACTTTTTTTTTTTTTTTAGCATACAGTTTTTTTTGTTCCCTTAAATATTTTGAGCATGTGTCATTTATCCTTGTTAAAATATCACCCAATCCATTCAGTATATGTCATATGATGGCACTGTGAGACAAAGATGTCCTCCTACACGAAGGATCAAGCAGAACTTTCTGATTTTGTCTTTTTTGGGTGTCATTGGAGAGGAGGCTGGGAAAAAATCTCCACTCCTATGTGGGCTTGCTAGAATGATTAGCTCTTTTTTTCAGTTCTGAGCACACAGATTCACATAGTAATTAAATTCCTGCTGTGGAAATTACTATTCAAAGAAAACAATAAAGAATATTTTTTATTAAATGCTATGTCAGCAATGAAATGCAGCATTTCATTGGTGAGGGAGAGGCAGCTTATGAAGAAGAATGTTAACATTGTCTCTTCTTTGGAATATTAGGGGAATGATTTAGGACTTACTTTTAAGCAACTGTAGAAATTCTTGTTTACATGGTTTATACCTCTCTTGTCCCCAGTAAATCATTTCAGGTAAGATGTTTTCTTAGAGATGACCCACATCTGATTCTAGCCTAAACTATGAGTAACGTGATAGTGAATTCATATGGTCACAGAATCAGAGAATGTCAGGAGTACAGGAGTAGGAAGGGACGTCAAAAGATCATCTAGTCCAATCGCCCTGCCCAAGCAGGATCGCCTAGATTAGATCACACAGGAACGTGCCCAGATTGGTCTTGAATGTCTCCAGAGAAGGAGACTCCACAACCTCTCTGGGCAGCCTGTTCCAGTGATTTGTCACACTCACGGTGAAAAAGTTCTTCCTTATATTTAAATGGAACTTCCTATGTTCCAGCTTGGATCCATTGCCCCTTGTCCTATCACTGGCCAACACCACGAAGAGCCTGGATCCATCCTTCTGACACTCACCCTTTATATATTTACAGACATTTACAGAAGAATCTCTTCTTCAAGCTGAAGAGATCAGATCCCTCAGCCTGTCCTCATAAGGAAGATGTTCCACTCTATCATCTGAGGACAGATACCTTAGGACAGAATTTCACCCCAAAACCTTGCCCAAATGTAGACTTTCCTTCAAGGCTAGAAATAATGAGCCACCAAAAGTCTTAGGTTTTGATTTTTGCTTAAACTAATTCTACTTCATACTGCTGCTAAAGACTCCTAGGGGTATAATTTCTCATCATAGGGTGTGAAATACAGAATCATGAAATAAAGGAAGTTTCATGGAACCCCTGGAGGTCCTCTAATCCTGTTATTCAAAGCAAGGCTAACTTAGATCACAGTGAGAAAACTGAAGTAGAAAGGAAAAGGTAATTTCATCCTTCTGGGATGAAGTCTGGGACATCTTATGTAGGATGTCCCATATTAAGTAGAAATGACAGTATGCAAAGACTATAGTCCAGGGATGTTCATGTGTAATTTGTATCCATTGTTTATAATTTCATCACAAAAATGAAAACTCAACATGAGTCGGCAATGTGTGCTTGCAGCCTAAAAGACAACTGTATCCTGAGCTGTATCAAAACCAGCATAACCAGCATTTTGAGGGAGGTGATTCTGCCCCTCTGCTCTTGTGAGACCCAACTGTACTGTGTCCACTTCTCAGGTCCCCAACATAAAAAGGGCATCGAGCTGTTGGAGTGAGTCAAGAGAAGGGCCACAAAGATGGTTACAGGGCTGGAGCACCACCCCTTGCGGACAGGCTGAGAGAGTTGGGGTTGTCCAGCCTGGAAAAGAGAAGGCTCTAGGGAGACCTTATTGCAGTCTAAAGAGGGATATGCAGAGAACCTGGGGAGGGACTTCTTTTTACATGGGCATGTAATGATAGGATAAGGAGTAATGGCTATAAACTGGAAGTGGGTAGATTTAGACTGGTAAAAAGAAATTCTTCCCTGTGGGGGTGGTGAGGTCCTGGAACAGGTTGCCCAGAGAAGCTATGGCTGCCCCCTCCCTGGCAGGATTTAAGGCCAGGTTGGATGGGGCATTGGGCAACCTGATCTAGTGGAGGGTGTCCCTGCCAATATCATAGGGGTGGAACTAGATGTTCTCCAAGCTCCCTTCTAACCCAAACCAGCCTGTGATTCTATGAAAACCACATGACTGCTTTACCTAATAGCTATTCAAAATGGAAAAACTGATTCCAAGGAAGTCAGTCTTAGTTTATGATTGCATTTTTCATTGTCTTTGTATAATTTTCTGTGCCTTCTGCCTCAGAGGGGTTGAATAATTCTAAGTCTATGACTAAGAAGTCTAGGAAATTCTCATTAGGAAAAAAGCTAAGTGTTCATTTCTCCAAATGTTGTTCAAATACAGGGGAATTATATCCTATAGTTTAGTTCTATAGAACACCTTGTGAAATTCAGTGTGATCTAAATTTTCCTCTTAGCAGGTCTGTTCCTTGGCAACAATTCTGTAGTGAGCTGTACTGTCATATGTCCCTTTCCAGAAAGACACTGTGATATTTATAAATCTATCTAAGAATACAGATAACCCACATGCTAAAGCATATGTCAGGGCATAGCTGTCAGTCCTGTCAACTAGCAGTTCTTTGAAGGAGCAGAAAGGCACATTGACTAACCAGTGTGTAGCCCTGATTTTGGAGTTCTGAGCTCTGTAGTGTATCTTCCATTAGTATATTTTACAAATAAATGTCCCTAGGTAAGGCATACATTGTGATTCAGAGATAGCACTGTTGTAGAAGCTGCTATGAAATATTAGAGTAGATTCTTACAGAATTTGGCACATTTTGTTCGAAAGGATGACTCGAAAAACACTCTGCAAGAGGTGACTTTCCGCCTTCTGAAGGGGACTGCTGTGGCAGAAGGGAGAAGGTCCTTACTGAATCACAGTGTATCGCTCCTTATGTCAGGGCAGAGTGTGCTTTACTTGCATGAGACATGGTAGCATACAGATATCCATGCACATTATTGAAACTGATGTTGAAAGTCCTGATCCAGTAGAACACTTCCTATTATACTTAAATGCTTTGGTGACTTGTGGTATCCCCGTCCCTAAAATGTTTCCATACAACTATGCCTTATATCAGCCCTGAGCTCTGCTACCAGCTCAGCACACAGTCTTGAGCAGCTGCCAATCAGTCACATTATTAAGGCTTGAAATCCTCCAGGCTGCCTGAGCGGGGAATTACTTCTGCCTGTGGTTGCTTTCAAATCTGTGTTACCTAGTTCCCAGCCTGCCCTTGCTTCTTCAGAGCAGGGTCTGTGTAAGGCAAGTGAAAATGAATTTTTAGCGCTTCTGGATGCAGCTAACCTGTGAGGTAACCTGAGACGTCTCTTTCTATCATGGGAGTATGTTTTTTGGAGTGTGGCAACTGTTTATTAAGGTCCTTCTGTGGGAGTGCGTTGTGGGAAGAATGTGTACAGCTACCAGTCCCATGAAATATTATCACAGTTCATATATGAGGAGGAGCTGTGAACAACAAACACCTTTCCTCTGCAAAAGGGATTGCTTTTGGCTCAGGAAATCCCTAAACTAAAAATTACTAAACGTGGCAAGAGAATTTTGGAAATGAACTGTGCTTATCCAAAGACAGGTTACAAGCACCTTTGGTTTGAACTGGAAAGTGTGCTTGCAGGTTACAACATTAGGTGCTCTTTACTGGCAGACATACAGAAACATATCCAAAGACTTTCCATTTTCCTACTCTGCCCATCAGTACTGTCCAGAACGACCCTCTCTTTTCAGCTCAGAAACCATGTCATTATGCAATTCTTCATGCTGTCACTTATGAGGAAAGATGTCTCTGATGTCTCCTTTCTCTTCTTTTGAATTAAGCACAGGTTATTCTTTTGAAAATAGGCTTTTAAGCCCTTAAACAAGATTACAGATACTTTTGCACAGCAACTTGTATATAACAAGCTTGAAAAATAATTACAAAACTAGTTAATTTTCCTTTCAGGAATCATTACAGTTTGAAAGATAGTTTTGCAGTCAAATTAATAAAAAAATAAAAATATCAAGCCTTGTGACTGAAGGGAAATATGTCTTCTCTTGGTTAAAAACGCGCAGACATATATGGCTCAAAATCCGAAAATTGTAGAGGTTTTATAAAATGTTCTTAAAGAGACAGTTGCTACTTCTTACCCAATAGAATGTGTCTTTTTGGCTGCACATGGCTTGGACAGGCATAGTCTTTGCGGAGTAAAAAAGCATCTGGATGGCCAGGCCCAAAGAGTTGTAGTGAACGGCGTTAAATCCAGTTGGCTGCAGGTCACAAGTGGTGTCCCCTAGGACTTGGTGCTGGGGCCAGTTCTCTTTAATATCTTTGTCAGTGATGTGGATGAAGGGATTGAGTGTACTCTCAGTAAATTTGCGGATGAAACCAAGTTAGACAGGAGTGTTGACCTGCCTAATTGTGATAGGAAGGCTCTACAGAGGGATCTGGAAGGGCTGTATCAGTGGGCCGAGGCCAACTGTATGAGGCTAAACAAGCCTCAGCACTGTGTCCTGCACTTGGATCACAACAACCCCATGCAACACTGCAGGCTTGGGGAAGAGTGGCAGGAGATCTGCCTGGTAGAAAAGGACCTGGGGGTGCTGTTTGGCAGTGGCTGAATAATGAGACAGAAGTGTGCCCGGTTGGCCAGGAAGGCCAATAACATCCTGGCTTGTATTAGAAGTAGTGTGACAATCCCCCAGTACTTAATCACTGGTGAGGTCACACCTCAATTACTATGTTCAGTATTGAGCCCCTCATTAGAAGGACATTGAGGTGATGAGGTGATTTTTGTGTTCATCATTCCTGTTCCTGTTTGTTCTTGACTTTTCTCTCAGTCGAGTCTGGAGTGCTAGTTCTAGTTCTTCTGGTACATTTCCTCATCAGATAATCACCATAGCTCTAGAGCTCCTTATCTATCCTTATGAACCTTCCTTATCTGTCACTGTCATGCAAACCCACTATCCTTCCTGTCACTTTGGTACAGCCTTTTCTGCTCATTTTGCCTTATCCTGTAGGCAATATCCAAATGCTGCTGCATTTTCTTTAAAAGTTTTGGAAGCTTCTTTTTCTTTCCACAGAGCTGTCTTTCCTCTTGTCCTCATCAATCAATGCAGGCTGCTTTTCTTTTACACCTCTGACATATCAGCTTTTCTCCACCTCACTATTACCACAGCTGCTGCAAAGATCACATTAATTAATCTTTATTCTCCCTGTCATTTTCCACTCTAATTCCCATTGCTTCCATTTAAAGTTGTTGAGAGGCTTTTAAAAGGGCTCTCACAGGTCTCTTGCTCTTTTTCACACCTGTTCATACTTCATCCGCCATTGTGCCTTCCAGTATTCTGCTCTAGAAATGCCTCTGTCCATCTCTGGAGTTTAACTCAAATTTTCTGGATGTTTTGGAGCTTGTTTGTTTGGGGTTTTTTTCTATATTCTGGTTTTTGTTTTCCATGGTTGTCTTCTCTTTGTGAAAGTTCGAAAGAGCTGTCTTTCCATTTGTATGCGTAATGCCTCTGAACTTTTGATCTCACTTATATACTGCCCTTTTATCATTAGCCAAGTAATTATGGATGGATAAAGGAGCAGTCAGCACAGATGAAGAGCGTGCAGTTTATAAAATGTTCAATTTAAGTATGAGAGTTAATATATATAATATATCATACATATTAAAAGAACATAAATGAAGAAATATGGTTATGATAGACAAATAATGCAACCTATTTTTGCCACCTAGTTTATATTTCTTATGCTATTAATAATCTTTAATGATAACTGTTCTGGGAAAGTGCCAATAAGGTCTGAATATACAATATAGCTGGGTAATTATAAATATACATGTATAACTGTTATTGTTCTAAGTCAAGTTCTCTAGGCAGATTTTCTTTTGCTGCAAACTTAGTGTGAGAGGCCAGTATGCCTCAATAAATGTCTTATTGCTAATAATTTGATCGCACATATTTTCTTCTTTCAAAAAAAAAAAAGAATTAAAACTTAAAACTGTTGACACAACACTTTTAAACTCACTGGGAAAAAAAAGCCACAATATCTTCTCTGCAGATGAAATTAAATCTTGGAAAGACATTTTTATGAAAAGCATATTTCACTAAAAAGTAATATATGACCAATATAATGTTTATTCTTGATACAACACATTAAGGCATACTTCATAGCAATAGCAGCAGTGTTGTGGGCTTTTTTCTTCTAGAGAGCTATGTAATGAAGCATAAGTGGAGTTTTATTGCAATTTTTATTGCAATTTTACCTTATATCAGGCATTTATCTGTATGGCTTAATGAGAAAATGTGCATTAACTTTCTTGCACCTGATTAAAACTTCAGTTTATGACACTCATCGGTAACTTTGTGTAGTTTAACCTGTGTTTGTGAACGTCTACCTTTTTATTTTTTTTTTTAATATTGACGATACTACAGAACACAGAATGTTATGTACTGAGCCAAACCAAGGGGACTTAAAAAGCCCCCTTTATGTGTGTATCTTTAGATACACTCTATATTAAACAGAACAGCTGTTTCCTTTCTTCTTCGGTCTTATCTGTTCTGAAAGTCAACAAGATCACAGAAGATCTAGCCTATGGCCTCCTGAGTGAAATTTTAGATTTCCATTTATCTTTGCTCCTAGCCTCAGTTTTTCCATGAAAGTTGGCATGGCTTTATCTTCATTCACTTAACCTTGCAAAGGAAAATACTTGATATTAAGGGTGATATATCAGTATACTCTAAAGGCCATTTTCCTAGTGTGTTTCTGAGACAATAATGAGAAGAGATCTTGAAAGAATTTACTGTATGATTGAATTTTAGGTTCTTCAGGAGAGCTTAACTTTTGATACCGAGTATTTTGACATCCCAGTTTTTTTGGAGATCCATTGAAAGTTGTCTGTCACTGAAGCATGGAATGATAAAAAAAGTATGTGGAGACATAGAAGGAGGCACTTAAAGAGTGAAGAAAAAGCAACAACAACAACAAAAAAAAAGCAACAGAAAAACAGCAGAAAAACAACCTCCAACAGCTTTAGCTTTCACTGCATATATTACAAAAGTAAATTTTACTTGCTTAGTATATTTTTTGCTTCTGGATTTTCCTTCCACTGTAACATATGCTTTCATTCCACTTACCATCAGCAAAGCAGAGCTAGTGCTTTTTCTTATAGTTTCAATCTGGTCTTTTGCCTGTGATTGAATGTACCCTGGAAGAGGTCACAGCAAGTGGTTTATTTGTCATTCTCGTAAATGTGCAGAGTAGTATCAGAACAAATAGGTAGCATTAGCTCTGCTCTTAAAATTGTATACAAAAGAACTAATCCTTTTCCATCTCACAAAACCAAGACACAGTAAATAAGTTCCTTTATTATTTATTGAAAGCTGGCAGCATACTTGCTGTTGTGTGAACAAGACTTTCTGCTCAGAATCTTTTGCTGAGAGCAGGTGCTGACCTCACTAATATGGAGAAGGGATGTTTGCTCACTTTTTGAGCACTTGTTTTTCTACTGGAGATAAACAATGGAATTTAAATGTATGTTGTGGCAGAAGCAAGAAATCTTCATGCACCAAAATACTACAAAATAATGTGGGTACAATTGGTTTGTCCATATGGTCACACCCAAAGGAAGATTGTCAGTGCTTTCCAGTCCAATAGGATGGAGTAATTGAAGGATTTCAGTAGCTGCCTTCAATAACATAGTAATGGTTTGAAAGCTCAAATAATTTGGGTGCTAATTATTGGCTAAGTCATAGATTATTATCAATGATTTTTTATTTGCCTTTTGAGTAAATATTGTATTGTTAAAAAAGAGGATTGAGAGAAAAAAGCACAGTACATTAATGTCAACTAAGTCAAAGGACAGTATATAGTATTAGGTCACTCATTCAGACCCTGTTTCAGTAGGTGCTGTTTGCTGGTTTTGTGTTATCTCAAACTTTGCAGTAGTCTGGTTGCTATGAGTAAGATTATCCTAACAATATATAATTGTCTTCATTTTAATGTTATTAAGTTATTTGTGAGAAAGCACAATTGGTTGCTAAAGTGTGTGCAGAATAAATCTTCTCTGTTTGATTATTCACTCTGAAAGAAACTTGAATGGTCACTCCAAGCTTTACAGATCAATGTAATCATCACAACTCTGACAGTTACAGGGGATAACTAGAATATCATCTTAAAAAAAAAAAGATAATTTTCTGGGGATTCATTCTTCCCTTTTGGGGGGTGGGCGCTGTGTTTGTGTGTGTATACAATTATTTTTACAATCATTGGTGCCTTTATCTTCAGCATATTCACCATTGTGATATCTCTCAGTCTGGCAAAATGAGAAAGACCATGGACCTTGAGGATTTTGAAACAAAAAATACAAAGATAAAAGTACCATATTAATTCACTCCTCTACTCTTTCTGCCTGTACAAGGAAATTTGAGTCTTACTTGAAAGCCTGTGTTAGAAATGGTGGCAAGAATAACTATCTGTAATGTATCTACTTGTGTAATAAGATGTCTGATATTGCAGTAACTCTTGGTCATCGTATTCTGTTTGTGAGACTGTCATAGTCTCCAGCAAATGTGCACAGAAGAAAATAGTTTTAGTAAAAAGATAACCATGCTACTATTTTTCTTTTTTAGCTGCAACTGACTTAAGCTGTAGGAACTGGAGAACCTGTTTTCTTCCACTTCATTCTTCTTTGATTTTTATTTCTTTGAAAGGCTTGCTGTGATTGGCTTGTAGATAAGTGCTAATGACATTACCGTGGGAAGCACAAGAGAGATGAACTGATGTGAATCTCCTGTTTTTCCAGATGAGGATAGGCATTCACTCAGGATCAGTGCTGGCCGGGGTTGTTGGTGTAAGAATGCCACGTTATTGTCTCTTTGGGAACAATGTCACCCTTGCAAGCAAGTTCGAGTCAGGAAGTCACCCACGCCGCATCAATGTCAGTCCAACCACATACCAGTAAGTCCTCTTAGCCTTTTCCCACCATTTGATTTCAGCCTGTATTGAATTTGATCTTGTAATATGCTCTGTACTCAACACATGAACTTCAACAGAAAACAGAGCATCAGCCCAACTGGAAAAAGGTGTTGCATGGGGCTGTCAGTCTCTTTTTTGCTATCAGGATGTAAAAAAAGTCAGGCAGTGGAGGCAAGCAAGCAGAACCAGAAGGCCAGCCATTCCTGCCGAAGATGTGTAGCAGCAGTGCGTTGTGTCTCCCATAGCACCATCACTTTATGCACTATTACAGCTTTAGGGTAAGGAATTGGGTTCCGTTCATGGAACACAGTTCATGGAGACAAGCAATTTTTCAACGGCTCAGAAGGAGGTCTTTCATTTTGTCAGCAAGGCCAAACAGTAATACTTTTTATGCTTTCTTGAAGACAAAATTTCTTATGCAGCACTGTAAAAAGACACTTGATAGATGCATTTTCTTAATGTAAGAAAAAAGATTGAAAATGGCAAAGCATCATCCTTAGCTCTTTGAAGAAATTATGCAAATAGAGAGAAGGCTTGATTAAATCTGGTTAGGGGGAATAGCTCCTAAATGAAAAAGGTGTTCCTTATTGTTCAAATTTGACATCTTGACTATTAGAATTTCTGCTGCTTGGATTACTGCTGATGTATTAACTTTTTTTGGCAGGAGATCTCAATCTTACTCTTTTTACAAAATTCTGTATCTGAAGTAATTTTCTGAAGTACTGTTTTGCTCAGGTTTTGATACTGTTTCTCTGTTGTAAATCTGAATGCAATTCCTCAAACAATACTGCTTTTATTTTTTTTCTTCTACAGAACTATGATCTTAATATTTCTTTTTCTCCATACCTATGTAAATCAAAGATTTAAATGGAATGCATTAATTCAAGAATTGAAGCATCTGATATGTTAAAATATAAATAAGTCACAAAATTAAAGTTTAAAAGTAATTAAAACTAGTGAATGAGATGGCATAAATCTGAGGAGCCATTCACTTGAGATTAGATTTACAGAATAGAACAATTGATCAAGATGCAGAAAAACTAAATAGACTTTTTGATCATAAAGTGCACAGAAGCAGGTTCATACAATTGTCTGAAAAACACATACTCAACCTATTATTGCATATAGAAATCTGTTCATTTAAATAAAAAGAAATCAAATAAATATATAGGAGATTGCTGTTTCAAACTCCTTGGTTTAACTCACTTGGTTCAAGTGGTGTCACTTGAAAAGAAATTGCCTTTGGGACATTCCAG
Source organism: Heliornis fulica (assembly GCA_013399135.1). Taxonomy (NCBI): domain Eukaryota; kingdom Metazoa; phylum Chordata; class Aves; order Gruiformes; family Heliornithidae; genus Heliornis; species Heliornis fulica. The sequence goes on along the minus strand of VXBZ01001042.1, from coordinate 49,150 downwards.
ATGCAATGTTCTAGTGGCTTTAATTCCTGATCTTCCACTGTGGGATAGGAGAAACCATCTAAGATGTTGCTTGAAAAGTGAACACAAGATTGTTCACTAATTGTGTCCTGGTTTTGAAAACATCAGCAGTAGGAGAGCCTGTGATGTTAATTTTACAGAAATGGAGGTAACTGATTCTGGAAAAATGCAACTAAGGCCCTATGACAGGCATCTGAACATCTTGTAAAGGAACAGTTCTTACAAGGGGATGTTCTCCAACCCCTTGGTCTTAGAGATTCTAAAAGCACAGTCCATGCTTTTTCAGATTAGTGATAGTAGTGCTTCATAAATCTGGTTCAGGGGCATGATTCCACTCAGGGCTGTGGTGTTGCTGAAGTTTATGTCCCTGACAGTAGAAATTGGTGAGCTGGACAACTTCATTTTATTTTAAAGAAAAAAGTAGTTAAAATATAAGTAGTGAATATTTGTGGAGCCAATGATGCACAAGACTACTTTCTTAGACTATTTTTGGCATGCTGAAGGCAGAGTAATTTCCAGTGTGCCAGTGCCACACTGTTGGTTTCGGTTCTGAGATTGTTATGGCCCCTTTTCCATGAGACAGTAAATCTGTGGTTGATTTATGTTTTCTTTTCATCACATTACTAGTAAGAAGTCTGTTCTGAATGCCAGTTTGACCCTTCTATTTGGATTTTGCTAGAAATATGTGCTTTTACAGTGCCCTTTATCTGAAGACATTGTAGCACAGAGATGACGTCTCATTAGTGTCTCACCACTACTTGGCTGCCATTGGTCATGCTGTACCATAACAAGTGAGATTTTTGTAAGCTGGGTTTGGAGAGCATTCTTACTAAGATGTAGCTGGCATAATTCCCCCTCTTATCTTCCATCTTGTATCAAAAAAGTGGGGGACTTTTTTTTTTCTTCCGTTTCATCCGAGAAATCAATGGTTTTAAACTGAGATAGAGTGGATTTAGGTTTGTTAATAGGGAGATATTATTCACTCTGAGAGCAGTGAGGCCCTGGCACAGGTTGCCCAGAAAAGCTGTGGCTGCTCCCTCCTTGGCAGTGTTCAAGGCCAGGCTGGATGGGGCTTTGGACCCATCCTGGTCTGGTGGAAGGTGTCCCTGACAATAGCATGGGGGTTGGAACTGGATGGTCTTTGAGGTCCCTTAGATATATAATTTGCCTTGTACAAATAAAATGATTCATTGCAAACTGAAATGTCTTTATATTTGAATTTATATTCCATCAGATGCTTCAATTTGATCATTCTATGGTGCTGTGTGCTCAGTTCATATTTTTATTATCTAAAATGCAGTGTTTTCTAAAGTAGAGAATTCTGCAATCAGTATAAAAATAACAGAATTTTCAATTAATTAATACTACTGGCATATTACATATTTGTGTCTACCATACACCACAACAAAAATTCTGGTTTGTACTTACAAAGCATGAAGATCCTGGAAACATACCTAGTTCTTATCAGCTTTCATTTTACAGTGCAGATTATGCATTATAAAGCATCATCAGCATTCAAATTACAATCACGCTTCAGAGTGCCTATTATTGGTTTCAGATGCTTCCCTGCGAGCCCGTAATCTGCCTATGCAAGAATCAGAGTCTAAAATTACACATGTAAGACGTAGTGTTGCCTAGCAGCAGCAGTGAACCTGGGGCAGCCTTGCTCCAGTTACACCTGCCTGGGCAGTGCAAAACAGTGTCTTTTGCAAAGGTGGCCTTTGATTCTGTCAGGGATAAGAGCTCACTTCTGTTCAAATTACCTTGTTTTATTGACTCAGAAAGATCTTTTGACTAAAGGGTTACAGAGCCACATTTGCTTTGAATCACTGAGCACCGTAAAAGGAAAGCACTGGTAAAGGACTGGTAAAACTTCCAGTGAAATATGTGGAAACATCTGGAGAGGGAGTAGAGGATCCCAGACTGGCCCTTGTTTAAACTTACAGTCAGGAAGGAATAGGAGAATAACACGTTCTCTGCCCCTTTAGTAAATTGGCAAATCCAACTCTGGGTTTATTCAATTCATCTGCATTATCCAGAATTTAATAAAATTGCCCTGTTTTCCATACTCAGGGAGGAAGCACAATGAGATTGATGAGATTCTTCTTCAGCACAGAAGAGAGATTAAATATTTTTAATTATTTTTTTCAACCTTGACTAATGATGTTTATGAGATATTAATATAATATACCTGCATTCATTCTGCTTCCCTAATAGTATTACCATGTAATGCCTTGGGATCTCTAAGCAGTTATCAAAAGCAAGTAAACATAATTGTTTCCATTTGTCAAGTAACTATTTAAAAATTAATCCTTTTTCCTCTTCTTTCCACCTCTGGTCTTTTCCAGCATATATCTCCCTTGTGGAGACGGTGCTTCTGGCATCAAGTGTTGGGTACAGACACTTTCCTTTATCACATGCTGGGCAGTACATCTGTGACCTGAGTTTAGGCAAAGATGAGCAGCCTGTATCCCACATCCGCATCTGATTTAGGAGAGAGTACCAAGCAAAACTCCTTATTGAGATGGGTGAGGCCAATGATGGGTCACCTACTTAAATTGTCCCTCAGCCCTTAAAATTGATTAAAAACTGTAGAATTTCAATAGTTTTTCAACAGTACTCACATGGACTATTGTATGGAAAAAGTTTACTTTTAGGTCATTAAGAAGGATGTATATATATTTCTCTTAATCGGGGTTTTAAATTAAAACTAAATGTTTTTACAACTCCTGGATTCTGAATTTAATTGAATTCTTTTTCTGAGAGATTATATTTTTCTACCTCAACCTATGGACAAACAAATGGATTTTCAGATTATTTTAACCTATTTCTTTGCATCCTTTAAATAAATGTTTCTTTTATATTGGTTAATTCACTGTATCTTTCATAAGATATATTGGTAGACAGGCAAGTTAGTTATGGACAAAAATGGAGCACATCTTTATACACGGACACAAAAAATTACTCTTAGTTTAGTAGAAGTCTAAAAGTCTATTCAAAATGCAGTGTTTTATTCTTGGTTTTCTGCTCCCAGTAGTCACTAAGATTTGTGACTACGGTCCTGGGGCCTCTGCAGTCCTATCGCGCTTGTGCTTCATGACGCATATTCTTACTCAACGTTCATAGGTAGATCATTCTACACAGAGTAAAACTGTGTTAGATCAATGTCAATTAGGTAACAGTATATCTTACACCTCAGTTCCACATAGATGAATTTAAAACACATTTAGGCAATAGTCATCTGACTGCTAGACAACTGCTAAAATTGCAAAAAGCTCAAGCCTAGACAAATCCAGACAAGTCCTGAGGCCAGCACCGTTAGATCAATGCAAAGTCTGGGGTCTTTTGCTAGCTTTTCCTATTCACTGAGCCTAATTCACAGACTCACAGAATCATAGAATGTCAGGAGTTGGAAGGGACCTCAAAAGACCATCTAGTACAAACCCCCTGCCTGAGCAGGATCACCTAGATTAATCACACAGAAACACGTCCAGATTGGTCTGGAATGTGTCTCCAAAGAAGATGCCACAACCTCTCTGGAGATCTGATTAGGTGGGTGAGAAATTAAAGGTCAGTTATAGATACTCACCATACTGAGCTGCATGTGGTATACCATATATTGCATAAAAAATCATGGCTGGTCCTTTGATAATCTTATTACAATTGATCTATATGAAGGAAAAACATCAAAACACAAACTTCCATAGTTCAAAAAAATAATAATGTACAATGTGAAGTAAACTAGATCCAAGCATAGTAATTTTGTCGGTCTCCTGGACTTTCTAGCATATATAGAAATTAAGGGAGAAATTCAAAGATGCTAAATTTTAGGAGCAAGTGCACAGATTTTTGACATTACAGTAGCAAATTCCTATCTCTATACAGAGTATTTTATGAGAAGCTTACCAATATTTCTAATGAGTGCCATAATAATTTTCCATCTAAATCCATGCAGAAACCAATGATCTCGATCACATTATCAAACCAGATACCCAGTATGCAAAGTGACCAACCCCTGTTGCCACAGAGGAAGGGTTTAGCGGTCCAGCAGAAAACACCCTTCTGATACCCTATGTTGGCAGCCATTAGTTAAATTTTCCTAATTGTATCAATTAATAGGTGGCTGTTAACAAGGTTATCTACAGTTTTTACAGATCTTTAACAGTTAGTGCAGAAAGATCTTTTTCTTTTGTTGATAGCTATCCCTGTGAAAGATAACATTTATGGAAGATTGACCTGGACACTTTTCTTTTCTTGGAGCATACTTTATTCAGGGAGACAGGTTGTATTCTCCTTTATTGTAGTGCATTCTATTTTTTCTTTAGAAATATTTTTCTAATTTTCATCTATACAAAACAACTTTCCTGTAAGAAGTTTACACTGAAGTTGAGCTGTGAGTGGGTAGGGTTTTTTAAGTCTCATTCATCAAATTGCCAAACCAGAGGTTAAAATGCATACATATGCAATATCAAAGCTGAATAAATATTTGGCTGCTGTTAATGCCTTATTTGAATATTGCATTCCTGTTCATAGTTTATTGAAGCAGCAAATACTATAATTATTTATATATATGTAACTAAGTATGAACATGTGTTTGAAGGTTATTATATAATACATGTTTTATATACATATATTGGTTTATTGCACCTATGCCAGGAACTGTAATGCAAAGTATATCTACCATACAATTTTTAGAGTGCCTGAGGAAGACAGAGGTGAGAAATCCACGCAGGTAGTTGAGGATGCTGTACTATTTCTGGGAGGCTGATACTCTGAACTGCTCCAGTGGTCCGGGGAGAGCTAATGGCAAGTGTAGCAAGCCAGAGGAGGAGTCTGACTGAGGGTGGGCTGCATCATCACCCTTATTGCTTGCTTGCTCACAGAATCACAGAACAGTCAGGGTTGGAAGGGACCTCTTGCTAAAGCAGAATCACCTAGAACAAATTGCACATGATGGCATTCGGGCGGTTTTTGAAATGTCTTGAGACTCCACAACCTCACTGAGCATCCTGTCCCAGGACTCTGTCACCCTCAGAGTGAAGCTGTCCTCATGTTCAGACAGAACTACTTGTGCTTCAGTTTGTATCTGTTGCCCCTTGTCCTGCCAATGGGCTCCACTGAAAAAGGTCTAGCCCCATCCTCTTGACATCCACCCTTTAGATATGTATAAGCATTGATGAGTCATCAGACTTCTCTCCTCCAGACTAACCAGCTCTCTCAGACTTTCTTCATATGAGAGATGCTCCAGTCCCTCATCATCTCTGTAGCCATTCTTGGACTCTCTCCAGTAGTTCCCTTTGTTATCTGACAAGCCCAGACCTCCCTCAAGCTGCTGCTGTCCACACTTATCTTAATTCATCCCAGGATACCACTGGCCTTCTTGGTCATGAGGGCACACTGCTGGCTCATGGAGAGCTTGGTATGCATTGAGACTTCCAGGTCTTTCTCTGCAGAGTTGCTTCCCAGAAGGTCAACCCCTGATCTGTACTGGATTATTCCTCTCTAGGTGTGAGACCTTACCCTTGCCCTTGTTGCACTAACTCCTTACAGTCTGTTGACTCTGGAGGGATTTGGCCTCCATGCCCTCAAGGTGGATTTTTAGACAAGCCTTGCATAAAGAGTGAGAGAAAAAACAGGCCCATGAGCAGTATGAACTGTGCAGTGTGACCAGGCTCCTGCAGCCAAATAAACATACTGCCATTTGCTGGGATTTGCAGTTTGCTGGGGTGTGGCAAACTGTGCTAGCCATGTCCAACAAGCACTGGTCACAGCAGTGGAGAAGAGGTTTCAAAGATTCACTGTACAGGCACCATGTCCTCTGAAGCCCTCATGCTGCAACTCAGAGTGTTAGAGCATGCTGAAACTAGGTGTTTCCTCAGCACTGCTGCTTTGCAAAGTAGCTGGAATTGAGTTCGCACACGTGATAACCATTTATTGCTAAAGCTGTGGCAACAAATTTCTCAAGGAAGACCATCTTTTGTATTTGTGAAGGAGTTGCTCTTTCATTTTTCCAAAGTTGCTACTTCAGGTTGCTGTGTGGCTGCTCCTTGTATCATCTTATCCCTCCCTTTGGATAGATCCTTCTATCTGCATTTGTATCTTGTTTGGGAAGGAATGGAGCAGGTTAGCCCACTTTTTAGAAAAAAAAAATCAAATACTTGCAGTCACAGAATCACAGAATCACACAACATCAGGAGTTGGAAGGGACTTTGAAAGATCATCTAGTCCATCCCCCCTGCCCGAGCAGGATCACCTAGATTAGATCACACAGGAACATGTCCAGATTGGTCTTGAATGTCGCCAGAGAAGGAGACTCCACATACTCTCTGGGCAGCCTGTCCTAGTGATCTGCCACATACTTCCCACGGAGCCTGATGGTTAACAGAGGTACATTTTTGTATAAGTATTAATGAATCTTCACAGCTTTCTGTGATAGGTACAAAGGTGTGACATCTCTGAGAGATGGAGAGATAAAGAGGTGAAAGTTATTTCCATGCATGGAGAGAGTAAGACTCATGGTGGAAAGCATGCACTCAGCACAGAGGGCCTTGCAACAAATAATTCTGTAGTAAAAAACTTTGTTCATTTTCTGAATATAAGAACTCACTGATGATGTGATTGGTTTTTGCCAAAGTAGTTTGAAATATAATTACCCTATAATTTCATCTACACAAAAAGACCTACAGCTTAAAAAAACTTCAAGGTTCACACTTGATCCCAATTTTCATTCACACACTGGGTTACTGACCATGAAATGCATCTTGTTTCCCCTAGAAAATATCTATGTTTGCTGTTTCCATACCAGTTTTGTTTTTTTTTTCCTGAAATAACAGCACTTCCACCAGAGAAGGGACAGAAAAAAAATTAAACAGCTCTGGAAGATTTCAGGCTAGAAAGGGAAGCTGTCAAAGTTGATCAACTACAAATCAGTGTTTAATAAATATCTTGTCCCCTGAAGCATCAGGAAGACAAGCTGAGGGCAGACCTAGGTCCAGGCAATTTACACTCATGCTTGAATAGCCTGACCCTCACAATTTAAGCAGTAGATTGTATATTGTACATCCCACCACTTGAGTGGAACTCAGAATATTGAACCTGTGAGGGACCATCTATAAAATATCTTTCATCATACTGCTTTTTAAAGGAAACGCACAGAAACAATGCAGGAAATACAGCTGGGATAAACATGTTCAGACTGGTTGTTTTATGCATATTCATAGAATCACATAATGGTTTGGGTTGGAAGAGACCCCAAGGCCATCTAGTTCCGACCCCCTGCATTGGACAGGGATACCCTCCACCAGACCAGGTCGCCCAAAGCCCCATCCAGCCTGGCCTTAAATCCTGCCAGGGAGGGGGCAGCCACAGCTTCTCTGGGCAACTTGTGCCAGGGCCTCACACCCTGAATGTCTTCCTAATATCAAACTTAAATCAACTCTCCTTCAACTTAAGGCTGTTACCTCTTGCCCTATCACTACATTCCCTTGTCAACAGTTCCTCTCCTGTAGGCCCCCTTCAGGAATAAGGTCTCTTTAGAGCATTCTCTTCTCCAGGCTGAACAAGCCCAACTGTTTCTCCTGTCTTCAGAGGGAGGGTGTCTTGGAGGGTGCTCCAGCCCTCATGGCCCTTCTTTAGACTTGCTCCAACAGCTCCATGTCTTTCTTGTACTGAGGACCCCACAGCACGCAGTACTCCAGGTGGAGTCTTACAGGAGCAGAGCAGAGGGTCAGAATCACCTCCCTCAACCTGCTGGTCATGCTTCTTCTGATGCAGTCCAACATACATACAGTTGCCTTTCTGGGCCGCAACAGCCTATTGTCAAGTCATGTTGAGCTTTACATCAATCAACAACCCCATGTCCTTTTCCTCATCCATTTTCCAACCAGCACGTAGTTGTGCTAAAATTCACCCAACCCTTGCACCTTGTCGTGTTGAACTTTAGGAGGTTCATACCTGAACTGTGGAGGTTGTATAAATTCAAGCTCTATGACTTTAAGCTTTTTAATGAGTTTAAGCTGCCATATAATTTCCTGAAGGTGAAGGATATATTGTGCTCTCAGGATAGATAGTGCTCTCAAGAGGTTGCTATCTATCTCAGGATAGATAGTGCTCTCAGTGCTGTGACAGCCTGACTCTGTCACAGCAAAATGGTCTGTGAATGGTCCACAAGGTGAGATAAACAACCAGACTGGGTGTCACCACCCAAGGCTCGGCCTTGCCCTTGCTGAGGATCTGTATTATTCATTTTGTTGTTTGGCATAAGTATCATTTGGGATTCTTTGCACCTAAGAAAAAGAAGAAAAATAAAAACTTTAAAAGGGCTATAGATCTGGGCTGTGGCCATCAACTACTAGTGTTTTCTTCTTAACATCATGAACGGCCTAAATATAAGAGGGAAGATTCTTGCAGAAAAACATCCTCACCGACAAGTACTGAGGATTATCAGATAAATATTTCTTTAGTTTATGCACAAAGCTATAGAAAATCAGAGGCAGTCTCTGAACCATGATCTCATTCTCAGCCTGGGAAACAAGTGTCAGGACTAATATATTTAAGGAATATGAAGAACCTGTTCTTGAGGGGAATGTTAAAAAGATGATGTTTTTGTCCTGAATATAGGCTTTCTAACAGTATTATTACAAGAGTCAGCTTTTTTCTTTTTTTTGTAGAAGTTGAAATGAAATTAAGTAGGATAGAATATGATCATAATAGTTTCTGTTCACAGAATCACACAGAATGTTAGGAGTTTCAGTGCTCCATCACCCTCACAGTGAAAAAGATTTTCCTTACATTCATATGGAACTTCCTGTGCTCCAGCTTGGGCCCATTGCCCCTTGTCCTGTCACTGGCCAACACTGAGAAGAGCCTGGATCCATCCTCCTGATACTCACCCTTTACATATTTCTAAACATTAATGAGGTCACACCTCAGTCTCCTCCAAGCTGAAGAGACTCAGCTCCCTCAGCCTTTCCTCAGAAGGACGATGTTCCACTCCCTTCCTCATCTTGGTGGCCCTGCGCTGGACTCTCTCAAGTTGTTTGTCCTTCTGGAACTGAGGAGCCCAGAACTGGACACAATACTCCAGGTGAGGTCTCACCAGGGCAGAGAAGAGGGGGAGAAGGACCTCTCTTGTCCCACTAACCACACCTGTTAGCATACGGTAAATAAGGTTTTCTGCCATGTTTGCTTGGAAGCTGAATTGTTACCCTCAGCTAAACAATTGCTGAGCGTGAGAAGCTGATTAAAGCAGGAATGAATCCTTCCATCCTTCTTCATAAGGATGTAGAGTCTACCACAAGGCACTACCAAAGGAATTGCCAAAGGAGTAATTGGTTAGTCATCCATCCCTCCTGGAATTTTTGATACTTTCAGATACATTGCAAACAAGATACAATTAATAAAAAGGTGAAAATAAGTCCTTTAATTAATAATCTTGTACTATTTTACTGTGAGGAAAATTGTATGAAATAGCAACTAAGGAGCCCTGACCTGGATCAAAGAATATATATATATTAGAGTTCGAGACTTGTATATTTGTTATTATAATTAGACAGTGTGAGGCTTTGAGAAAGAAATCATTGAAATCAAAGGCATTTTTGCAGTGAAAGCTTGTGGTTTTAGCTCAGAAAACGTCTAAGACTTCAACTGCTGCTTTCATAAATCTAGTTGGGGAAACAGCAAAGAGTGTATTAGGCCTGTGGTTTTAAAATGCAAAATATTTCAAGCATTGCAGAGATAAAATGAGAGAAGCTGCTCAATAGAAGCCTCTGCAAACTCTCATACAATTTAGAAAAGATTACAATATTTTGTAATGAAATTGACAGTCTGGAAAATAGATTAGGACATTCAAACCACATGCTGAACAAAGACCACCACAGAAGTTCAAAGGCAAAAGCATTGTAGGATTTATAACCAACTGAGTATTTAAAAGCTGGGAATAAAATGCCTTTATATTTCAGTGAGTTCTAACAGTTAGCCTCAGCCAAATCCCATGAAAAATACTCCATAAAGGAACTGGCATTACATGTGCTGAGAATCCTGGAAAAATCTCCATGAACAGGATTCATTCTTTGATTTATTTCCCAGAAATCAGCTTTAGAGACATTAAATAAACAATCTATTGCAAAATCTGCTGAAGCTAATAAAGTTTTTCCCATTGATGTTTTTAAGTTTCAAATAAGAGTGATGGGGAAAAAGAATAAATATATTGTGAGGGAGAAAGATAAAAACTACTTTTATATATCCAACTGTGCTTGGAATTTACCATTCATGGAATCATAAAATGTGTTAGACTAGAAGGGACCTTTAATGGTCATCTAATGCAACTCCCCTGCAGTAAGCAGGGACATCTTAGATCAGGTTGCTCAGAGCTCGATCAAGCCTGACCATGAATATCTCCAGGGATGGGGCACCCACCACCTCCCTGGGCAACCTGTTCCACTGACCTACCACCCTCATATTGAAGAATTGTTTCCTAATATCCAACCCAAGTCTGGTCTAAAACCATTGCCCCTTGTCCTATCACTACATGCCCTCGTGAGAAATTCTTCACAAGCTTTTTTTTATAGGCACCTTTCAGGCACTGGAAAGCCACTATAAGGTCTCCCTGTAGCCTTCTCCAAGCTGAACGATCCCAACTCTCTCAGCCTATCCTCATAGGAGAGGTGCTCCAGCCCTTGGATCATTTTTATGGCCCTTCTCTCGACACGCTCCAACAATTCCATGTCCTTCTTGTGCTGAGGGCTCCAGAGCTGGACACAGTACTCTGGGTGCATTCTTGTCAGAGCAGAGTAGAGGGGCAGAATCACCTCCCTTGATCTGCTAGTGACACTTGTTTTGATGCAGCTCAGGATGCAGTTGGCCTTCTGGACTGCACATGGACATTGGTGGCTTATGTCTAACTTTTCATCCACAATTACTCCCAAGTCCTTTTTCTCAGGGCTTCTTTCAAGGACATCATTGCTAACCTGTAGGGATAATGGAGGTTGTCCTGACCCAGGTGCAGAACCCTGCGCTTGGCTTTGTTGAACCTCATGAGGTTCACCTGGGCCCAATTCTCCAGTCTGTCCATGTCCCTCTTGATGGCATCCCATCCCTCTTGAACATTAACCCCAGCACTCAGCTTGGTGTCATCAGCAAACCTGCTGAGGGTGCACTCAATCCCTCTGTCAATATTGCTAATAAAGATATTAAACAGCACTGGACTCAGCATGGACCCCTGAGGAACACCACTCATCGCTGTCTTCCATCTGGACTTCAAGCTATTGACCACCACCCTCTGAATGTGACCATTCAGCCAATTCCCTATTCCTCAAACAGTCCACCCATGGCAAGTCTCCAACTTAGAGAGAAGGATGCTGTGGGGGACCGTGTCAAAGGCCTTGCAGAAATCCAGATAGATGACATCCGTAGCTCCTCCCTTGTCTACTGATGCAGTCACTCCATTGTAGAAAGCCACTGGATTGGTCAGGCAGGACTTGCCCCCAGCAAAGCCATGCTGCGTGTCTTGAATCACATCCCTGTCCTCCATGTGCCTCAGCATAGCTTCTAGGAGGATCTGCAACATGATCTTCCCAGGCACACATGTGAGAGTGTGTCTGTAGTGCCTAGGATCCTCCTTCCTACCCTTTTTTAAAATGACTGTCTTTCATTTCTTCCAGTCTCTTGGGACTTCACCTGACCACCATGATTTTTAAAATATCATGGAGAGTGGCTTGGCAACTACATCAGTCAATTCCTTCAGGACTCTGGGATGCAACTCATCATTACAACAAACAGTTCAGGTCTGCAAGGGACTGAGTAACACTAACTTTGTTTATTGGAAACAAAAAAGAAAATGTGGATTTATTTTCTTTATTTTACAAGTCAAATTATTTTCAGGGAAGATTTTTAATAGAGTCGCTAAAAATCAGGTCTAGTCAGAGATATTTCTCCGTTATTGGGGAAGATGGCAATAGAGTCAGGTCTGTAATCTTGTACCACTTGTGTGGGCATGCCTGGCTTCACGGTTCCCATGAACTTCTATCCCTTTTCAATCCCAACCAGGCAGCCCAAAACAATCCCACAGGTACTGTTGATGAACAGTGTCAGATTTTATTCTGGTTTTTGTTGAAGCTGGATTTGCACTATATGAATCTAATTTACAAAATACAATACTTCAGAGTCTGAGACGAGTGCAGACTGATCACCCTGCTTCTACCCATGACAGCTCTCAAGCACTGTCACCTCCATACTTACTGTCCAGCAGGCAACCCGGCAGTAATACTCACTCCTAAAATGCTAATTTCTGCACAGATTGCCAGACTGGAGTGTTTTTAATTAAGCTAAATGATATGCTATAGATAATGATCATTCTGAATTTGATTCCCTTTCTGATATGTGACTTTGTGAACGTTGGCACTGATTTTCAGAGAATGTGGTTATTTGGACCATCTCCTCAGCTGATCATAGTCAGCAGAGCTCCTTGCAGTGGATGATGCTAAATTAATACGTATCAGCTAAGGATTCTGGTTTAGGATTTTTTTTAGATTTTACATATGTCTTTAAACTCATATTTTTCCAAAGAGATGTTTCTGGACTGTGCTTTACAGTTTTTTATATCCTCTGTTTTGTTTTTTCTCTTTTTTCTTTCTCTTTTATTTTAGGCTTTTGAAAAGGGAAGAAAATTTTATTTTTATCCCTCGTTCCCGTGAAGAGCTTCCAGAAAACTTTCCAAAGGAAATTCCTGGGATCTGTTACTTCCTCGAGGTCAGAAGTGGTCAGAAGCCGCCAAAACCCTCCATCACATCTGCCAGAGTGAGAAAGGTTTCTTACAACATTGGCACCATGTTCCTCCGGGAGACTAGCCTATGAGGCCTGCTGCAGATCAAAGACTCGTCATAAAAGCACAAGCCCAGAACTGGGTCATGACAGGGGAGTTGGAGGTTCTTTCTAATTCACTGCCTTGTTCTGAACAAGCAGTAAAAGCTCCATGTAATGTCAGGCAATAATCATTTTAAGAGGTGGGTGACTGCTGTCAGTAAACAAAGTGGAGATAGGGAAAAAAAATTAAATAATGTACTTCCACTTCCAGAGGAATTTCTTTTGTAAACTTCAGTCTGGCCCCTTTATGACAAACAAAACCAAACAAAAGAAAACCCAACTCTCAAATTAGAGGTTGGTTTTGTTTTGTGCAGTAAGGATGAACGATTCTCTGTAGATTTGCACCAGCTAAGCAGAATTGAGAGTCAGTTCTGATTATGCATTCCTACATTTAATGTGTTCTTCAGTAAGGTAATGATGTTTTTTAACTTTATGAACAAACATTTCATACATATACTGTAGACCTGTTGTAACCTTCCTGGCAGGAGGAATTGTAATTCAATACAAATATTGTAGGAATTTTACCTATTTTTATACATATTTCACTTTCTGGATAATTACATTCCACATACTGTAAGCTGAGTGAGCTTAGATAGCTTTTCAGAAGAAGCGACTGTATATTTCATACATTCTACCTATCAAATCTTGTTGTTGTACAAGTGGGAAGAAGTCATTTTTTTGACTTTTTGGCAACAAAAATATTGATATTTTACAGTAAAAAACACTTTGTTAAATCTCTTTACCTGATGTTTATGCTAAAGCTTAGATGAGCATTGTCTTGCTTATAAAAAATAATGTTCAGTATTTGTCCTACAGTGCTGTCTGTCCAGTCCTTCCAGGACAGTGTAAACAAAGTGCAGAAGATCAATGTGTTGACAAACATAAAAGTTCTGTTCAGTGGGGCTTGTTTACCACTAAATTATTAGCCAAACTGATTTTTGGTAAAAGTCCTGGAATTTAAAAAAACCCAAAAATTATCTTGTGGAAACTAGAGCATTCCAGAAGACACTGGAATATGCAGTCTGCATCATGGTTTTCCACATTTTTAATAGGATTTGTGCTCCTGCCCCAGTTTGATTATTGAAAATCTTGTCTGTTATTAATGATGCTCATCTGGAAATTTCCTCTGTTGTTGAATTGGCTGAAGTTCCCCTTGCTGTAGGCCAAAAAAATACTGAACATGGGAAGGCAGCATGTTCCCAGGTTTCATTCAAATGGCAGTCCAAGATTTCGATGTGTCCATGTCAACATTTTATTTATAAAAGGCCAATTCTTTGCTGTTGAAAATTAATACAGCTTTATTGTTTTACAATGGGTCCAGCTGAAACAAGATGTGGATCTGTCCCCTAATAAGCAAATTTTCAAGCATTTTTTATTTCTCAGATTATCCTTTAAAAAATAATAGCAGTCAGTTTTCCTCTGCAGGTGTGCCACCTTTAGGGTGGTGCTGAAGTGGGACAGTTTTCTGCTCTTGCAGAAGTTAACACTTGTGCAGTGATTACAAAATATCTTACCTTTACATGATCAAAGCTCACTGAAATCCAAGACCAGACTCTAAACAGCACTAGGATGTGTGAGAAGCTTTGTGTTCCCAAAATCCAGACCAGAAGACAGATTTTACTTGTGGATTAAGTAGTCATAATTTGAGGCACCTTTTGAAAATGAGTAAATAGCTTTCACCTTACATCCAAATTATTCGGTTAGATCTTTCTGTGGTGGGACAGATGGTGCTGTATTTCTCCCCTTTGACCAGTAGCCCATGTTAGAGTAAGAATAAGTCAGCATGGCACTGATAACCTGTGCTGAACATATTCTAGACTTCCTTTCTATGAAGTCTTTTCTGGATGAGAAAGCACTATAGTGAACCTTTTCAGACTTCAGCATGTAGAGGACATCTGGACTTACTGTGCAGGTGTAGGATTATTTTCTCACCTGAAGCGGGTAGATAGAATCATAGAATTGCTTTGGTTGGAGAAGACCTTTAAGATCATCGAGTTCAACTGCTAACCTAGCACTGCCAACTAAACCATGTGTCTCTAATCACCTCATCTATCCATCTTTTAAATACCTCCAGGGATGGTGACTCAACCACTTACCTGGGCAGCCTGTGATTAATAGCGATTAACAACTCTTCTGGTGAAGAAATTTTTCCTAACATATAGGAATTAGCCCAGAAAATTAAATGGAATTTCCATTGAAACACTGCTTTTAAAGATCATTTTTAGTGATAGAGCATCCTGGAGATTGGAGGAGTTAATTTTTTTTCTTAAAATGCATCTGCAGCAATATTACCTATATGAAAAAATCAGTTAACAAAAACTTATTGAGCTTGAGGTTGCGGAATTTCCATCCAAACTACAGACCCGAGAATACTCTGCATAGGATGACATGTTTTAGCCTAGACCCATTAGTTTGTATATAAATGGGATGAAGCATGTATTTTTTTCTTGGGAACACTATTGAGACGTGCAAGAATCATAAGTGGATCAAAGTTCATTTTTTGTCACTGAAAGAAGAACACCACTTCCTGGCTAATAAAGCTGTGGTTTTTGATGTCAGTACCTCATTCCCTAGAGAGCATATTTTTCAAATAGCCATTTTGAACAATAGCCATCTCAACAGATACAGATTTCATTTCAACTAACACATCCTCACTGTTCAGTAGGTGCTGATGTCAGAGTACGAACCTCTGTATCCAAATGCTTTTTTTCTCTTCTCACGACCTGTAGTCCTCTGTGAAGAGAACACAGAGGTTCAGACCAAAAGCTGGTAGCTGAATAACCTCTCACAGTTGCCAGTAGGAAATGTCTAGGTTAATTTTGTGGCTGATCTCAGTAGATCTGTGGAAATATTTTCATAAGAAGTGATGGATCCATGCTAATTCTACTAGAAGATTGGAGAAGCAGTGTGAAAAAATTTGTATCATCATTCTCATAGTCTCAAGTGATTGTTTATTCTTAAAGGAAATTCATCATCTCAGAGATCAGCGTGAAAACCAAAAATTGGTGTCAGCATCACTTTGGAGACAGTGGCAGTGTTTGCAAATAAGTTATCTAGCTCACCAAATAGGAGTAGGTTCAATGTGTAAGAACGTACAGTGTCTGCTTTTTTGATAAGCATGTGCAAAGGTAATGTGTCCAGAACTTCAGCACTGATGCTAGCTATTGTGCTATTTCTGTATTATGAGAAACTTAGTTCACAAAAAAAAATAAAAATATTGGGGTCTCTAGGGATACTTTTCTGTCTTAGTGTGAGAAAATTGTAAAGCAAATTCTCAGCGCTCTAACTTGGTTAACAGCATCTGCTGCCTTTAATAGTAGGTTCATTGGACATCTTTATGAAGTGAAATGAAATTTATTATCAAGCTTAATGCTGTGAATTCAGTTAGATGGCAGTGAGACTCAATATTTCTTAAACAACACTTCCTTTAAGGGACAGGGAAAACTTTCTCATTTGCATCATGTTATATTCATAAATAAAAAGGTTCTCAGAGCTTTTATACCTTGATGAGATGGGGTAGAAAGTTTAGAAGTACTGAAATGGATGCAGAAATCACATACTATTGTTGGAATTTTCTTTTAATATTTTCCTTCCTGCAAAACAGATGAGGTTTTTTGTTCCTTTAAGAATTTACATGCCTGTGTTTCTTCACATAGCTGCAGGTAGCAACATTTGCTGTTCTGAGTTCCTGTACAAAACAAATCCTCTCTGAAGAGAGGGAGGAGGTCCACCACATACTGCCTGTACTGGGCAAGGAAGAATGATTTGAGAACCCCAGCTGGGGTCATTGGTCTCTTTGTTGTAAACTTGTTCTGTGCGGTTTCCCTCTGCCCCAGGCTTAGAGGGACCAGAGACCATGGACTGACCACAGAGGCAAACCCAGTCATGAGACCTAAGTAAACATAGGCAACAGTTGTCTCTCAAGAGCACTTTTACAGATTTTATGTTAGATTTTTCCATCTGCTTGAAGGTCCCTATCACACAGTCTCTTCAGTGATGCAGTGCCTAGAGGTGAGGAACTCAGAGTAAGAAGGAAATAGCAATGTAGGTGGTAGAGTGGTGGATAAAAGTTGTTCTACATCATTCTGGAAGTACCTGCCATTCAAAACCAAAAGCCACTGCATGGAAGAATTGCTACTAAGCCAGGACTCTCAAAGTCCAGGATCTCATAGAGTATTTGGTTTTTAATTCCAAAGAACCAATAGTAACACACTGTGGTTGTGGTTTTGGCTTCACTGCTCTTTCCCACATCCAATTTCAGACTGGAATCTGTTTTGAAAGACATTTAAATGCCTGGAAACACGCATCCACAAACAGAAAACCAAAGCTTTTAAAACCTTGGAAATCTGCTATGGGAATTGCCTATTCTGAAGAAGTTTGGGTTTTATTGCAAACTTTGCAGTTGAGTCATTGGCAGGTCCTGCTGAGGTCCGTGTGTGTGTATGCCATTTTACAATGCTATCTCCTCCTGCTCTTACAGTATTCCCTACTACACTGCACTGAAGCTTAAACTCTGCTAACCAATCTCACATTGTATATTTCCTCCTCTGAACAGATCCTTCTCCCAGACAATTTAAAAATTGGGGAGGAAAAAAAAATCACACAAAACTGCAGCACTGAACTGCTAATGCTGGGGCAAGTCTAACTTCTGGACAGCTTTCAGATTCTTCAGATGCTAATACAGTCTCAGAGCTTCTGCCTTAATTTTTGGCTTCTGGTGATCTTTTGCAAAATTATACATGTGAAATACTGGAAATAGCAACATGCCTAAATTAGTAACAAAACAAGAAGCATAAAAATGCTCGTCAAACTCAGTAACAGTTGATTCCCTTCCTTCAAGGTAATATATTATTCATAACACTCTGCTGGGACTGAGGGTGCCAGTGACAGTAGAGGCTGTTCATGAATTGAAGATGCTGAGTGTGCAGGAGACTTGACAGGCTGGAGTCGATGGGCTGCTGCTACAGTTCATAATTCCATTACCTTCATGCTATTTCACGCTCCTGGCCAGGCAGATGCTCTTCAAAAGGCTTCCTCTTTCCTTCCTTTAGCACCCTTTGTGCAACACAGACAGTGAGTAATTCTTATTGTTGCATCTTTAGTTGACATACTGCTTGTATCTAAAGAATAATCGGGATTGAAGGACTGATCTTACTTTTCTCTGCAGCAAAGACAAAACTGCTGCAGTGACACTGCAGGCATTCATCCTTAGAGAAGGAGAAGATCACAGCTCAAATACCCACTGGTGGGTACCGGTGGGGAATTCAATACTTTAAAAGTTCATGGTATGTTTTAAACTTTCCCAAGCGCTATGTTGTTAACCTTAACAATGTTATTAATTTGCAATGCTTGAGCAACCTTAGAACAAAAATCTCTGAACTGTTTAACCTCATATACATGATTGATCTTTTGTAGCTTGGCCATTAATCATGCAGGAAAGCAAGCAAACCAGTGAAACTGGGGTCTGTAACTATTCAGTCATGGGCGACAGTTCATTCACCTCTTCAGGTGCTTATTTGCTCCTGTGCCTTAGAAAAGGCTGACCTCCATTTATCTGTGGTTCAGGTTAGTATCACCCTGTCACTATAGAAACAAATGGCCCCTGAGAAACAGCGAGAGGCATCTCAGTCTGATTCCCCATGGGCTGGGGTTCACATTAGAGAGTAGAGTAAGTGATGCAAAGTGGCAACTTTGCTGGCAGCCTTAACCAAAGATCAGTGGAGGCAGATGTTAAACCACCTGTTTGCTCTTGGGATTTTAGTTTCCAAAGACAGAGTGAGGCTGAATATGTTTGATTTTGGACAAAAAGAGAAGACATGGGATTTCAGAGAAACAAACGTCTTTCCTGTTTTATGGTTGGCAGAGTGAAAGGGCATCGAGAGATACATGTCAGCTGCCTTGGCTACATCAGTGCTCCCTTCTGCATTCAGCTCTCTGGCCCACTTCAGTTTTAGCATGGCAAGAATCAGGTTTCCTCTGAAGTCTGGGGGACAGGTAAGTGCTTCAGGGACTTGTCCCCTCTGCTCTAGACACAGTGTGAGGCTGCCTAAGTCCCTAAATGTGCTCACCTTTCTCAGGGACCACAGATGGCAAACTTAGACTACATATCTTTTCTTTAAGATGGACAAGATAAGTGAGATTGATCCCACTGAGTTAAGGCTTTTCCAGCCCAAGTGCTGTCTCTTAAATTTTTTAGTTTGTACTGCTTTCCAGAGTTTTGCATTAGCCAAAATAAATTGAATCAAAATCTGTGGCAGAGGGATAGATAAGCATACTCCAGGATAAATAAAGGTTTGATATGGTAGCCATGGTGACTGTCAAGACAGGGACTACTGCAGTTCTGGAAATCTCTTCCTTCTGATGTCTGAACCCTTTACATATGATATCAAGCCTGCCAATCACAGCTCCTGGATGCCATCAGGACTGTGGTTTAGAAAATCTTTTGAGCTTTGAGCTTCTATCCCAATTTTGCAAAACCTCTGTGCCATCTTCACCTGAACTGCATGCCAGAATGCTTACATAAACCTTACTATATAGGATGGTAATAAAATGTATAAAATATTCTACATGCATTAGTAAGGGTGGTAATAGAATGTATAAAAACCTAAAAAACATAGAGAAATTGTCAGGCTATTACTAACATACATTTTTTGCACTTTTGTGAATCTGTAGTCCCAAAATTAACTTCCGATAAGTGGAAAGTCTCACGTTGAGCTACTTGTTTTCTAGATAATTATTCCTTAGCAATACTCTCTAATGACTACTCTTAAAGCAATAAGTAAAGCTATGCTAATATGTTCTATGTAGAATATATTCTATCTTGTATGACACCTATCACATTAACAAACAGCCTTTTAGCAGAATATTAAATGACAGAATAATTCTCTCATGTCTTCTTTGTCCTCACATCCTCTTCCCTGAGAAGAAGAATATGTAGTGGAATGATGTGATTTTGTGAGGTGGTGTCTTTTTGATACCTTTTCTAAAAACACTTGTTGCTAATTACCTAAAGGAATAACAAAATCAGAACTTTAGACCACAATTAGAAAAGAGATTCAGTTGTAAACAGATTATTTTAAGGATTGCCTACTGCCACTGAGTAAGACTGGTCTCCATCCTCAAAACAAAAGTATCCATGATATAAGATATACCCAGGAATGATAAATATGAGAAATAAAACAGGCAGGTAAAAATCGGATAATTTCTGCTTTATACACAACAGTAAATTAAGAGTCATCAAGCACTGGAACAGTCTACCCAGGGAGATGGTTGAGTCCCCATCTCTTGAGGTGTTTAAAAGACGGGTAGATGCAGTGCTTGAGGATATGGTCTAAGGGTAGACTTGGTGGCGGTGGGCTAATGGTTGGACCAGATGATCTTAGGGGTCATTTCCAGCCTTAAAATTCTATGATTCTATGAAATAGATGCTAAAACTGATTAATACCCAGAGAGCAGGAATAATGTTTAATCCATTTTGGCATTTGTTTATTACCAATATACCTCTAATGTTGCTTTTTTCCCTTCGTTAATGAGGTTGGAACATACTGTTAAATCAATATCAGAGTTTATGTGCTTATTGTAGAAGAACACGGTTAGAAATAAATAACTACGAAGAAAAAGAGGGTGTTTTGTTTTAAAGTGAGACATGCTTGAGAGATCACATGGAAAACAGAAACTGTGTATTTATTTGAGAAGTTTCTGTGGCATTTATGATTTGTTAACATAACTCCGAAGCTGTACCTGTAGAGCCCAGCCACCTGGTTCAGGTTATTTAAATTTACTAAACAGGAGAAGGCAAAACTTTCAAAGTCACAAGGACATACTTCTCAATCACATTTTCTGTGTTTAAGCACAACCTCTTTCTGGAGGTTGGACCTAACTTTTATGAATCATCCTGAGGTTCCGAATGCCTGAAAAGATTTTGAAAATATGGCTTGAAAATTCCTATAATTTTTGTTCCTATGAAATGTTTATAGTAGTGTATGAAAGCAAATTCTAAATACTCAACCATAAACATAGCTGCATTTTCCTAATGCTGACCTATGCTAGGTGAAGAAATGTCGTATTGTTTATAAACCATGTATCTTTTTACACCTATTTTCAAGTTGATGCTCCCAGATGAACTGCTGTGAGCACATGAATGTTCTGGTCTTCAGTGGGCATGAGCACATTACCCACCTTTATAATGTTCTGCACAGCCAACTCCATCCAATTTAGCTCATCTACTGAGGAAATGTCAAGCTGAGTCCAAGATTTACTTTCTCATTACATCCCTATGTCAAGTCCCACATGCTTGACAGTATTTAATTGTGCATTCCTCTCCAGAAATTTCTCACAGGTCCTGCAAAATGAGTAGGTAAGAAGCCAACAGAGAGAAAGCATGTGAAGAAAGTGAAGTATGTGTGTGGGAGAGAAATACTGTGCATAGATATGCTGCTGATTCTCAGCTTTTGTGTATTTGGAAATCAGAAGACCCGGGCAGTGTTGATGCAAAATGCAGGAAAGTGCTGTACGTAATATAGTGAGCTCCCAAGACATTAGGATGAGTTTTAGAGTCCACGATGCTTAGAGTTCTAGTGGAATTCCATGAGAAATGAACTATTTTTTGAGGAGGAGAAGTTATACAGAGGAATTAAGGGGGAAAAAGAAAGTCTAAAAATTATAAATGCAAATGCAAAGAAGAATGTCCGTGTATCATTTGACTTTTCTGGAGGTAGGACTCAGAATTCATCTGTGAGTTTTGATACTGAATGAAAAGCTAGGTGTGAAACATGAGAAGTGAGGTACGTTGCCAACTGGTAGAAATTTAGAGGTGATAGTATGAATGCCTTTTAAAAAATATGTAGAGATGTGGTATTTAAATGTTAACATTTTTAAAAAGTGGAAGATCTTCTGCTTTGTAAGTAAATATTCTTTAAAAATGCCTAAAATGAAGGAAATCTTGGAAGACTGTTGTATCATAACAAGATTTAAAGACTGTGATGTAATCTACAGTTCACACCATTCCTTTGGAAACAGTCTTATACATGGAGTTTTCAGAAGCACATTCAATCAACAGTTGTTTGTAGTTAATTTCAAAGAGAGCAGCATTTCACCAAGAACTTTCTGCAGAAATGCCAAGCAGATTGTGTTAGATAAGGCCTTCATTTAACTCAGTTGGTTTAGAGTGTATTAAAAGATTGCATCCCAGATTGAGGCTCTACATGTCCTTCCTAGTATGTTGGTATTATGCCTTTTACTGAAGTAAGGCTTGATGGGGTTCTGAGAAGCCTGAAACATTGGAGATGTCCCTGCCTACTGCAGGGGGGTTGGACTAGATGACCTTTAAACATCCCTTTGAACCCAGTACATTCTATGATGCTGAGAAAGCCCAGTCTAGACAAAATTCCCATCCCAATACATGGCATTTATTTTGTCTTTCTACAGAATTAGCAGTTCACTAAATTGCAGCCATTGATGTCTTTGATTCTGGAATATTGCTTATTATTCTTATGTCTCATTCTGCCCAAGTTGCATTGGGACCTGTTATGTTCTACAGCACCAGTGGGTTTGGCAAGCTGTAAGATTGGGTGAAATTCAGCTAACCTAGATGTAGGTACTTAAAAATCATGTCTGGTCTGAACTAGTCAAGGCAGATGACTCTACAGTCAGTGCAGACATCCTGGAATCTCAAGGAATGATAGTTCCTGATTAAAGTGTTCAGGATAAGATAAATCACTGCCTATGTCCACAGTGACTACACTGTGGAGGTGGAGGACTAGTTCAGATTAACTGCCATAGGTGACGTGAATTCCGCTATTGGTACTAATGGGAGGATGAGCTAGGACAGAACAGCAAATATACATGGAGAGAAATGTCAGGGCCACGGACCAGGCTGCAACCAGGGAATCAAAGGGCTGTGGTGGTAAAATTATTAATATTTAAGCAGTCTAGCAAAGAGTTTTCTCCTAATTAAGAGGACATTCCTTTTGACTAAAAGCTGACAATCGGTGACTGTTTCCAACTCCCTACTTTTGACATAAGTTAATACTGGTGTGCCTCACCGAAAGGCCTCTCCACCAAGAGCTATCTCTCTCCATGTTGTCATGTTTCTTACTGCTTGATTCTTTCTTAGAACAGTGGCAGTTATCATGCTCCCACTTAAAGAGCCCATCCCTCCCTGTGATGGATGAACAGTTTGGGTTTGGTTTTTGGTTGTTGATTCATTTCCTGAGACAGTATGAGGGACAGTCTCTGCAATCGCTTGGTGAGAGAACAGGGAAGCAGAGGGGCGAGGGGAGACGCTGGCCAAATGTATTCTCACTGTGAGCATAGTTACTAAAGCTTCTGACTGACCTGTCCTAAATTATACTTGAGTTACTACACACTTGGAATCCCCAGGTTCTTGGACAAGGGAATCCCTGGAGTCCCACTTACTTCTGCCTTCTTGTGAGGCAGAAGTAAGTGGGAAGGACCAGGGCTTTGCTACACTGCTCCCACACTTCTCTCTTGTTTGCACTTCCCATTCTGATCCTTGACCACAGTCCTGGTTAGGGAGGCCATGGGAAAGTTTTTCTTGGGAAGAAGAAATAGTTTGAAATAGTTCCACGCTGTGAACTGTCACTCTCTCCAGAGAAAAGGAATTAAACAGTATTGTCTTCAAGAGCTGAGAAAACGTGCAGATTTTCCATGCACAGTAAACAGTTTCTATAATTACCAGGAAAACAAACCAGAGAGACAAAGTTGTGCGGTAGGGCCATCACATCTCACACACGCTGCTGTGATAATGAAATCCAAACCCAGCAGAATCACAGGCATGTTGTTCCTGCTTGCTTTAAAGGTCAGCTAAGAAGCTAATTTCTCAAATGGGCTCATAGCTCTGAGACAATGTAACACGAGTCGTTTCTTACAACAAATTGCAGTTGTCAGAGAAACTGGATTAGTAGCTCATGGAGCTAAAAATAGACATTGTGAGCTTGCCAGAGAAGCATGAATTCAGTACCAGAGGTGAAAGTATATCAAAATATCATAATGTCTGGAGAAAAAGCAACAAAAGAATGTTCAACTCAAAGCAAGTTACCCATAAAAATATATTAAAAATAATCTGAATCACCACTGGAAGAATGACAGGGTTTAGTCTTGCTCCTGTTTTGTTCACCTCCCGGATCCGCCTTGTGACTGTGGCTTTATCAGCTCAATCGTTTTAGCTGCAGTTTTTTCAAAGTCACATACCTCAAGTTAGGCAGTGAAAGTCATGTTAAAGCTGTTATTTGAATACTGAAAAGAGTCTTCTTAGGCTTAAGATTTTTATCTTCTTTTTTTTTTGGGGGGGAGGGGGGAAGTAATTTATTGCTAAACTTATTCAACTGAAAAATAAAAACTTAACTCCCAAAGCCCAAATCTAATAAGAGAGCTACACTGAAAGAAACTTTCCAAACCTCACCACATCTTTAATAAAAACTGGGTAATTATTTTTCATTATATAAGACATCTGCATTTTAAAGAATTCTCTTTTATGCCATGCTTTTGCAAATTTGTATCACTTGCTTGGACACAAAAAAAAAAAGCCCAAACACTTCTTTATTCTTCTTCAGCTATTTATTTTCCTTAGCAAATCATGCCCCCATATTGCATACAACCTTGAAGGAGCAGCAATCCAGTGCAGAGAGAGCATCAGCCTGTCTGGTCAACATAAAAAGTTCTGTTGGATAGAAGTTGGGTTTCAGCTGGAGACTGACAGTAGCTACATGCAGTTTGTACTATGACTTAGGAAATTCTTACTTTCAGAATCAGAAGCAGACCTTTGTATAGCTCAGGAATAATCTTCACCACTCTCTTTGGAAGTTCTTTCTGTAATATATGTCTTTTCTGAACACCTTTTATAAAATCTCTGCATTTCAGATCTGAAGCATTGACACTACTGTGAAAAATATTGGTATTTACATTCTGTGTCTTTTAGATATCTTTTAAGCAAATTCTGTCCTTGCAGAAACCTTTGGTCATTGTTGAAAGAGAGGTTAAGAGTGATCTTAATTTTAGAATTTAACAAGCATCAATACATTTGTCTGACATTGACCACGTACCATTATTACTGCAGGGTTAAGGTTCAGTAGTGAAATAGAAATGTCAGGATAAGTAGCACCAGCAGTTATCTGTGTTGCACATCCTACAGATCATGCACACATTTAATGGTATACTTAGTCTTTTATAGAACATAATATGACTATACAGAAAAATAGGAATAAAACCCCACACAATAAGTGGACACTGCTGTGTCTGGTAGCTATCTTGAGATATTAAATCACCTGTTCTTGGGATGGTTCTGAACCAGATCATGCATCTTCATCATCCATCCTTGCTTTGGTGAGAGGCATGGTCATCATCATCCCTTTAGTTGTTAAAACTCAGTTACGTTAGAGCCCAGAGAGTAACAGCACAAGAAGTTTTCAACCAAGTATTGTAAGAGAACTAATTCTGGTATTTTTCTGAATATGGTGGGCTTCACTGTTAGGTATGACTTTACCCCCCATCTTGTTTTGATTTTCACTTTTCCACGGTCTCTACCATTCTGCATTTCCTCTCTGCAGCATTACATAATGTTTCAAAGAGGCTGTGTGTAGTCTGTGCAATCCACTGGTGCAAGACACAAATGTTAAGCCATTTCAGACCATCCTGGAGACTCCAAACAATGTTTCACAGCCACCAATAATCCAGGTGTTCCCTTTGCCACTTTGCTCTGCCCCTGTGGCGAACTTGAGAGAAGGGACTGAATGTTACAAAAAAATCTTCTGGTGCTTTATCTTTATTTCAGTGGGATAAATTAATGATTAGGAGAAACTTTCGCAATACAAACTAGTGTTACTGACATGAACTTCACAGACTGAGCCCATCAAGTTATAATACAGTCTTTTCCTGAAGCCTTTGTGAACAATTGAACTTTGCATGCAATATCTTGCCTGGAAAAAACAGTAAGAATTTTCCAGTTCTCTGTTGCTGGGATCTTGACTTTCCCATCTAACTGAAAAGCCATGAAATTCATGATACCATGAATGGGACATCTCATAGTCCTTATATGTTTAAATTTTTCTTACAGGAACCTGATGCAGTTCTGAAATTGGTGATTTGATTGGGAATTTGTTCAGGCTCATCTTCATTTCCTCTACAGGTAACTGTAGAGGATGATTAATCCCTAATGCCTTAGAGTTGTAACTTTCAACTCTTACCTTTGATTTCTGTGTTGCCAAAGGAAAATCTGAGGTCTTATTCCTGTCTAAGATGGTCACACATCTCCCATAACAAGGCCAGACAAATGTGAAGGTGAGTTGTAGGTATGAGTAAAAATCTTCGACTTTGCAGGAAGATGGATGTTCACCTGAGTTCATGATGCTCAGTTTTAGGAGTGGGTATTCTTAGTGAGGGCTATGAGCCACATATAGGTGGTCTACCATTCACTGAGAGTGCACTGAAGGGAAGGAACAGTTCCGTGCTGTGGAGTTTTAGTCTCAGGTTTATGCATGCTGAGAATTGCTGTTTGTCTCATTCCAAACTTCTTTGTTTTTCAAGATGGATAAAAATATTTGGTACTTCTAAATTGTAAAGTTTGGCCACCTCAAAGCCTGTGCTACTGTGGAAATGGACCAGTCTCCCCTGGGTGCCAGTGCTTTCTGTGTAATGCAGTAATACTGCTTTAGTGTGTCCTACTAAGCTTCTCTGGAGAGACTTCAGTTGTACAAGCAGTCTGCACTAAGTAACAGGATTACAAGCTTGCACTATCAACAAAGGATTCTTAGCATTAAAATAATGTTGGATGTCATTGAGTACTACTAGAGCTCTGTCAGGGTTTAGAGCACCGTGATGTTTGTGAACTGAAGCAGTTTGTGTAAAATTTGTTACAGAGACAAGCATAATCCAATTAATGACACTATCTGCTTTTTAGCAATATGCAGAGGGGGTAAGGTGGTGTCCCTAGACATTTCTGTCAACTTAGTGGTTCAGAGATTAATTTTAGTACTATGTAAATCTGAACATTATTTTAAGATCAGTCTGCAATCTACTGGGTAGGGATGTGGCAGGTTAGAGTTTTACTGTGAGCTAGCATGGACAGAAAAGCTCTACAAGGTATATAAACTGAGATCTTCCCATACTGAACCTTAGGGAGCAATTGCAAAGTGGAGTCTGGTTGCTTCTCCTGAAGAATCCACCTGCCGACAGAAGCAGGGTCCGTACCAACTATCACATGCTGCATTTCTGTTTTTTAATTGGGCTTCATTTGGCATTCTTAGTGGTCTGGAAGTTGCAGTAAGTACCTCTGGTTGTAAATTACTATTTCAGTCACGATTGCTTCCCCAAACCAACAGAGTTTATTACTAACCAAAGACTTATCTACTTGAACCCAAACCAGTAAAGTTTGGTTCTGTCATTTATGTCTTTGACTGCAAGCAGTTGAAGTGCGTAATACACGTATGTACTAACCAGGCTGTGTTGTGTCATTGAGCAAGGCCGCAGCACCACTACAACGCAGCAGAATTCAGCATTAATCTCTCTGTGGAAACATAAGTCTGTGTAATAAATTGATGTGCCATATGTGTAGGCCATGGGAAATTGTGTGTGAAGTGAAATACATATGGTCTTAAAAGCTTTAACATTTGTACTGCTCTTCCTATAACAGAATGTATATCCTGATAGCTTCTGAAAAAAAAAAAAAAGGTAATTTAAAGTTTATTCTTCTTGTTTAAAAATCACTGTTTTGTGAGTTACTGTTTACACAGGCCTCCATACAGCAAGGGGTCTTTCTCCATGTGTTGCTGGGAAATGAAAAAGTAGATGCTGTCTGTAAATCTTGCAGGCTAGAGAGATCAGCGAATGCCTTTCCTGAATCTCCTCCTGATAAACTGCCACTCTTTTTTTCTAGAAAATGCACAGTGCCAGTAGCTGTGCCTTCTTTTAAAGAAACAATTTGTTCGTTAAACGGCCTTGTTCTGTTCAGCTCCTACTGATGTTTCTCCATTTTCTCTTTCTGCCTCCTTTTGAGAAGGTTTTGCTGATCTGATTTCTGCACAGTGTAACTGAGGGCAGTTTGCCTTTTTTACCCTTCCTTTTCCCAAAGCCACTGAAGGCCTCAAACAAGAAGAAGAAACTTTACAAAACTCACACAGGCATGTTGTTAACAGCAGAAGGAGAAAAGAGCCTTCTAAGAGTACTCTATATTGCCTTTTAATGACAAGCCTACTCTGTGCTGTGAGTTCACATCTTGCTTTCATCGTGTGACCTGCTGTAATGGTGTTTGCGACAATGAGGTCCTTTTAGTTTGTCCTAACAAATTTTACTTGTTTGTCACCATGTTAGGAACATAAGGTACACTCTATAAGAAAAGCAATATACAATATACTATACATCTATTTCAATGCCTGTAGTTTTAGGCTAGTATTCATATAAGTGTTTATAATAAAAAATACAGGTTATATTGTTCTTCACAGGACCAAGCAAAGAGGTTTTGCCTTGTCAAAATACTAACAGTCATCTAAATACTAACAGTAACATTGCTAATCAACAAACACTCTTTTCTCATGCTTCTAGTTAGCTTGTGGCAGGCTCCATCCTACTCTGACTCCCATTAATGCATTTGGAAGGAATTGAGTGAGCTATTGTAGTGCATGACCTTTGCACAGTACCTGATTCATAAATAAATCGAAAGCCTCATTTATGAGTTATTAGTAATCAGCAAAACAACAAAAAACCCTTAGAGGTTCAGCTGAGTACGTTCAGAAGACCTTGCATTGCTTATTCAGCTTCTCAGTTTCTTGAGTCATTCTGATCAATTTGATGAAGTTTTCACCATGGACATTGGCACCGGCCTTCATCAAAGATTGCTCTAATTTCTGCTTCCCATTTTGTCTGATAGTTTACTTCAATGGAGACATTATCTGGATTAAAAAAAAAGAAGAAAAAGAATCCTACGAGGTGTCAGTTCTGTCTCATCTTATTTGACCTGATCCTTTAGTAGGTAGCTCACATTAATTTTTTTTCATATTAGTAACACAATATGCAGAAAAATTGTTATCCCGAGAAACTTCACTGAAGAACATTTTGTTCCTAATTGTGATAAGCATACCTCTGTTACTTATTTCAGAGCTAAGTCACTGAAGAGATGATCAAGGAGGACGAGTATTAAGATAAATCCATAAATTTACACACAAGAAATGTGTTAAAAAATGTTACAACAGGGAAGTCAGTTCTTTTTTTTTCTTCATTGAACTTTGATGATACACGTAAGTTACTCATAAAATCTTCTTTTTTCTCCCACGTTCTGTGATTTGAAGTCAATAGAGCTTCAAATCAAAAAAGTTACATAGTCACAAATGTAGCTAATTTACTGGGTTTCGTTGACAGAGCTTGGCTTTCTAAGCACTGCAATAAAAGGATAAGAAAGTACCAGTTCAGTTTCACTGGCAGCTGCTCGAGGTACCATCCAGACTGTATTTATTATTTTTTTTCATCCTTTAAAATGGAAAAAAAAATAGTTTAAGTCTGTGTCTTTGCATTACTTGAGTCCTCATATGTCAAGGCTGCATCTGGTAGTATGTTGCAAACTCACTTTCCCATGCTACCACATCAAAGTGTAGCTGCTTCAACACTTTTGTGATACTTTTTTTCTGTCTGTTTGTTTGGAATTTTCTGACATCTCTTCCACCGTGCCCATAGCTCTGATTGGTCTGACTGATGTCTGGGAGTCTTGGATAAAAGGCCACACTAAACATGTGCAGAACAATTCTGTATCTCGAGTGGGAAGAGTTTTGCCTGGGTATGTTGGGCTTAATGCTAGGGGCAAGTGCACAGGACTCCCCTAATGCTTTAGAGTTGTTGTGTGTAATCACAACACATGTTGACACATTGCTCAGCTAGCACAGACACTCGGTCATGCACTTCAGTCTGGAAAATAGTAAGAAAACCATGGAAATCACAGCATTTGGAAATTTAGATGTTGGCAGCTAGTATCTGATTGGTACCATCTACGCTGCTGTTTTATGAAAACTTTCTGGAACAATAAAAAGGAAGAAAATAAAAATGTGTGGGTAAGTGTGAGGCAGAGCTCATTTGTCAACTTCATGTTCTCTTAAACCTCTTTCTTTGCCATTGCCACATGTGAAGCTATTGCCATTCAAAGACAGTGGTCAACACCAATCGTGCATCTCGCAGGGGTCATATCTGAATTTCAATAGGTAAATTTTTTACTTAGTAGCTATAATACTGCCAGGGGCAGGAGGTGACTGTCCTTTTTAAGAATCACTGTTTATAGATTGGTTGCTGAAATGGTCAATACCCAGAAACCGTGTTGGATTTTGGCAAGTAGGGTTCCCTCTCCAGCAAGGTTTTGTGGTCGGAACTTTGAATGTTACTGTGAGTCAGGAGTGATCTGTGGTGGTTCTGAGCCTTCACAGATAAAGCAGATTATTACAGCACAGTCAAAACCTTGGTCAGTACTGCCACACCAGAAACATGGTGTTCCGAACAACTGCAGACTTCCTACCTCCTGATAATCCTTGTGAAGCAAAACCATATGACTCCCATTATGGCTAATAGGAGTCTGTGGGCTACAAGTCTGCAAAGAGCATTGAAACCATATCTCACACTCCCTGCTCTACCAAACCATCAGTGCTCTGATTCTGCACGTGTCCTGTTTGTTGGGTAACACTCAGCCTGCAAACAGAACCGTGGTCTGGCATAGCCGATGGGTAACACATTCCATGTGGGAAGAAGACAGCACAGCACTTTCCCTTGACCTGCATTTGGATCTAGAGCTCAGTTACGTGGGCCATCTGGCCGCAGTCCTGTGTGTGCTGAGGTGAACCAGTGATGTAAAGGACGCGGGGCCTTGTGCAAAGTGTGCTGGGCCTTCTGCAGGCGTTGCGAGCAAGGGTGGCGGGTCTGTGGCCATACCTCATCGGGTGCTTGTAGGTGGGAGTCACACACCCAGTATCTAATGCAGCATTTCAGATACCTAAGGACTTGTTTTTCCATACATTCTACACACATTCCTACATATTTTATGAATCAGGTCTGTGATCAATGTTTTGAACAATTTGTTTGCTGCGGTTTCATGGGGTTACTATCTCTTCAGTCTGCAGTGTAAATAATACTGTACATCTGCTATTTTATGATACAAATGCCATGTGAATTGCTTATTTTTAAACTGTTACAGCTCTGTTATGGTTTATTTACAATGCCATCTTACAGTATTGTTTTAATATACAATATATCTATACGGCATGAATTAAATTGCTTATATTTTACAATGTCAAATATTTTATTTTTGTTTTCTAAGATGACTACATTTCATCCTATGCAGTTTCATAAATGTTTCTTAAGTGGCTCATTGTATCTGGAAATATTGCTTCCTCTCCAGTAGTGCAGGCATTAAGAACCAGTATTCCTGATCAAAACCATCAGATATATCATCTAGCAATTTCAGGTTAGAAATAGTTGTACAAATATGTAAGTGTTTCTAGTTAACCAGAACATCTAGTGTATCCTCCTTGCTTTTCATGCAATGATACATTTTAGTCATTTTGTATACTTTTATTTGTATTTATTTGTGAGTCATACACAGTGTAAATAACGTGTTTCATTATGCAAGATTTCTAGGTGTTTGAGATTACAGAAAAGGTGAATTTGTATATGAAAAGAAGTTGACAGTAGATTGGAATGACATAAAGTGGTGATGACTATGTTCTATTTATACTGTTCATTTCCAAATTGTCTGTTAAAGGAAAAACATTTCATTTGCCCTTTAATGTCCAACCAGTTATTTACAGTATATTTACATCAATAAATCATGCAAAAGTCTATTAAAAGTCAAGAGGAATCATTGACATTTTTTCTTTCTTTGTTGACAGCTTACCTATGTATATTAGAATTAAATATACTAAACCCCAATTCAATAGAAACAATCCAAAAAGTCAGTGAAGATATTTGAAAAGAACCTCTTTTCACTCCCAGCACCACAAGTGCGAATGTACCATTAAAAATAAACTAGCAAAACATTATTTTAAAAGTGCTAGTTGCTTAAATACACATCGAGTATATCTCTTTACATGTAAGCTTTGGTTTTCATGGATGTTGCCATGAAAATAGTAGTATATATAGTACTATGAAAGCAATACCGCAGTGTCGGGTTTCCTCCAGCGGTTGTTCAGTTCTCGGCTCTGTAGCACAATGGAGAAGAACCATATTTCAGTCCTGGAGAACAGAGTTTGAAAAGGGTGACATTACAATGGGACAGCTCATTCCTATGAACACAAGAACAAAGGAAGCTGGCACGCTGCACATTGTCATCCTTACACATGCTGCACGTGTTGCCCATTTTTTCACTCCGTCTTCATCTTTTCTGTATCTCCAACTGAGAATATGACTCATTCTGTTCTGCTATTATTTTACAGAAGACCATTAGCTAGAATTGGTTGCAATATTTTTCTGTGGAATGTGTTTCTGCAAGAAAATGGATTTGCAATTAATTCAAAATGTTGGCAGGGGAGTTTGAATCTGACATTTCAAACCTGAATGTGCTTGGCTGTTATGTGGCTGAAACTGAAGTTAAGGAAGGTCTGACCTATCCTAAAATTTCAAGATTTTTGCCCTTTTGCCACAGCTGGCTTTAAGATTGGTGAAGGTTTTTCAACAGAAAGACTGACTATTGGCTTATTCCTGTGTTCAAAATTATTCCAGAAAAACATTCTGGAATGTTTAGGTGGAATTTGGATGACTCTGGTACGTGGGAGTCAGCTCTGATCACAGTAGATTTGGGAAAGCCAGGAAATTCTAGTAAAGACAGCTCTTGGCGTATTTTTGGCTGGGAGAGCTACTCTTCTATTAACATGACACTACATTTTGAGGTCTCACTTTGACCAGTAAAGCTCATTTAAGTGACTGTGTGAATATAAGGAATGCCTTCAGCTTAACACTCTGATGTATTCCCGATCATTCCAGCACAGAAGGATACAATAGCAATAAAACAACAACAACAAAAAAAGGCACAGGCAAGGGCAAGGACAGCTATGAAAGCTGTTGCATATCTTTCAGAAATGAGATAGGCAAGGATTGCCCAGGTTTGAAAAGACATGACTCTGCTAAAGATCTATGGTGAAAGGGGATAGAAAATGACTATTCTGTGCTTCTTAAAATGCCAGAATTAGAGAGAGTTTAATGAGGTTACAGGCAGCAGACTAAAAACAAGTAATGCAAGAGAAAGTTCTTTTTTTCATAGACTGTAATCAAATTGTGGCTCTCGGTGCCAACAGAACATTTCAGAGACTAAAATAGAAGCAATTAGAAAAGCTGGTGGATCATCAGCTGGTTTTAAACATGTTGGACTGCATGTTTTTGTCAGCTTGGGAAGCCACCAATCCTTCGTTGCAGGAGTCTGGGGGAATGTGCCAGCCAGAGGCCTCTTAATGCTTTTTTACAGTCTTCCTTTTGTGACATTCCTTGTATATATTGCTGCAAATAGGTTGTTGGGTAGATGGACCTTTCAAGAAAAAATCTGATTTTATATTCTTACATGGGAGATACTGGAGGAAGAGAGTCCAGGATGATCTGCAGGCTGAGAAAAGAACAGGGGGAGGAGAATTTGAAAGTCATTACCAGCACCAGTAGGACATAGTGTGTTCAAAAAGGCAGTAGTGTTCTAGGAAGAGAATTAGCTGGCCTCATCCATAGGGCTTTAAACTAGATTTGAAGGGGGATGGAATGTTGCTGGGTTCCTGTCAGTGGGGCAGAGTTCTGGTAATAACAAGAACCAGAAGATCTCACACCCCCTAAGGTGAAAATGGTGTGCTCCCACGGGATGGAGCCCTGGAAAGAAAAGGGGCCCAAGATAGTTGTTCCATATGCAATGTCTGATTCTTCCAAGCTCAATATCAGAGCATGCCAATGGGGAAAAAAAAAACTCAAGAGAGGGAGCCAGGAGACCTGTGTGGTTAAACAGGGGACTGCTGGGTAAACTCAAGCGTAAGACAAGAATCTACAGGTCATGGAAAGAGGGAATGGCTACGTGGGAGGAATATAAGAATATTGTCCAGGATTGTAGGGTGGCAACTAGGAAAGCTAAGGCCTCCTTGGAGTTAAACCTTGCAAGGGAGGTTAAGGGTAACAGGTAGAGTTTATTTAAATACATAGCAGACAAAACTAACGCTAGAGGCAATGTAGGCCCACTGATGAATGAGGTGGGTGCCCTGGTGACTAAGGACAGTAAGAAGGCAGAGTAACTGAATGCTTCTTTGCATCTGTCTGTACTGTTGGAGACTTTGCAGGAGCCACAGGTGGCTGAAGTCCTAGAGGAAGTCAGAATATACGAGAAGTCTGCCTCGGTTAATGAGGAATAGATCAGGGATCAATTAATCCATTTGGACATTATCTTTGAGAAATCCTGGGAAACGGAAGAGGTGCCTGAGGACTGGAGAAAGGCAAATGTCACTGCGGTCTTCAAAAAGGGCAAGAAGGAGGACCCGGCTAACTATAGACCAGTCAGCCTCACTTCCATCCCGGGAAAGGTGATGGAATGACTTGTTCTTGGTGCTGTCTCCAGGCACATCAAGGATAAGAGGGCTGTTAGGAGCAGTCAGCATGGTTTTACCAAGGGGAGGTCATGTCTGACTGACCTAATCGCCTTTTACGAGGATATAACCAGGGGGATGGATGATGGTAGGACAGTGGATGTGGTTTTCTGGATCTCAGTAAGGCATTTGACACTGTCTCCCACAGCATCCTGGTGGGCAAACTGAGGAAGTGTG
>VXBZ01001042.1:1202-14479 GCA_013399135.1 Heliornis fulica | reverse complement strand
GTATTGCATCTGGGGAGGAACAACCCCAGGTACCAGTATAGGTTTGGGACTGGCCTGTTGGAGAGTAGCACAGGTGAGAGGGACCTGGGGGTCCTGGTAGACAGTAGGATGACCATGAGCCAGCAATTTGCCCTCATGGCCAAGAAGGCCAATGGCATCCAGGGGTGTATTAGAAGGGGGGTGGATGGTAGGTCAAGAGAGGTCCTCCTCCCCCTCTGCTCTGCCCTGGTGAGACCTCACTACTAGCCTACTACCTCAATACTAGGCTGAGTATTGTGTCCAGTTCTGGGCTCACCCAGTTCCAGAAGGAGAAGAACTCCTCGAAAGAGTCCAGTGCAGGGCCACTAAGATGGAGTGGAATATCTTCTTTATGAGGACAGGCTGAGGGAGCTGGGTCTCTTTAGCTTGGGGAAGAGGAGACTGAGGGGTGATCTCATTAAGGTTTACATAAATATGTAAAGAGTGAGTGCCAGCAGGATGGACCCAGGCTCTTCTCAGTGCTGGTCAGTGATAGGACAAGGGGCAAAGGGCCCAAGCTGGAGCATAGGAAATTTTGGAGATCTTCAAAACCTGCCCAGACATGTTCCTGTGTGATTTAATCTGCTGCTCAGACAGGGGGGTTGGACTAGATGACCTTTTGAGGTCCCTTCCAACTCCTAATGTTCTGTGATTCTGTGATTCTGTTGAAATGTCTCAGCACAAACAAGTTGCATGTGTTCTTCCACAGGATTTTCCTGTGAAAGACTTGGGTGTCTTTCATCATGTTGATGGGAAAAACTCTGTAGTGTGTTGATGCTACTTGAGCACTTGCAGCACAGGCATCGAGGGATTAAGTCTGAGATGTTGTTAATAACAGCTTCAAGCCAAAAGTTTTGTTTAAATGTTCTTACATCTAATATCCTGCCCTGATGTCTGTGCAGAGGGAGAGAAAATTAGGAAATAGTACTGACTAAAGGAGCTATTCCAGTAGGTCTAAACAGGCAAATTAATTTCTCCACTGTATATATGAGCCTATCGCATACTTTAATTCTCTATTACTAGCCTCCTAAAATCTAGGTATGTGTGAGATGCACAGGCTTAGTGGAATAGATACTGAAGTTGAGGATCATTTTGATTCAATATTTTCA
Organism: Heliornis fulica; assembly: GCA_013399135.1. NCBI lineage: Eukaryota > Metazoa > Chordata > Aves > Gruiformes > Heliornithidae > Heliornis > Heliornis fulica. The sequence continues at coordinate 13,352 of VXBZ01001042.1, read as the reverse complement.
TTAAAGACCTTAGTACAGAAGAGAAGAAATTGTATCTCTTGATGGCACAAAAGTGGCAGTTGTTCTCAGCACAGCAAGAAGCAAATGTAATAAGAGAAGAATGGCATGGCCCTCAGACCACAAAAAAGAGAAACACAATGAAAGGATAAGTAATGTGTGCCAGGATTAATTGCAGGTATTCCTGTAATAACTAGAAGCTCATAATTTAGAAATGACAGAAGAAAAAGAGACAGAAGGGTACTGACTGAGAAGTATGTGATTATAACCACTAACATCATACGGGAAAATCAAATGTAATCACAACAGAGGTGTTTCTGTTAGATATAGGGAAATATCAATGTCATTGCATAAGGTTCTCAGGGGATCGTATCTGGAATAGAAACATATAGATTGTATATGGAATAGATAGCTCCAGTTCCAAAGCTGGAGCATAGGAAGTTCCATCTTAATATAAGGAGGAACTTTTTCACTGTGAGGGTGACAGAGCACTGGAACAGGCTGCACAGAGAGGTTGTGGAGTCTCCTTCTCTGGAGACACTCAAGACCAATCTGGACACATTCCTGTGTGATCTTATCTAAGTGATCCTGCTCAGGCAGGGGAGTTGGACTAGATGGTCTTTCGAGGTCCCTTCCAACTCCTGATGTTCTGTGATTCTGTGATTCTGTGAATACTGTGTGAAATCCTTCAGGAAATCAGTATATTCCTGTGGTTGACAGCAAGGTAAAGCCTAATGGAAGTAGAATTAATTAACCTGTTTCTTTTCCAGTGGAACATGCATCAGTATGTCTTCGAGTAGAGAGTATAGCACTATCAAAAATGTCGATAGCGCCCACATTGTTTGCTGCTCTGTTAAGCTAAGGAGGCAGGAATCTTCACAGTTTAACAAGGTAGCCAAGAGATAGGAAAGGCTGAGTTGCCATCTAGTGTAGCTCTTGTCAGATTCTCTCTGCCTTTTCCTGTTTTCTGTGGTGCTAGAATCAACCTTCTGCCATCACCAGTACTCCTGGCTCATCACCGATACTCCTGGCTCATCACTGATACTCCTGGCTTTCCTTCAAAGTGTGTGAAAGAAAGTTAGGTATCGATATTTGTGTTAGGAATCTCGGTTCAGCTTCCCTAACACAGACCTCTTCCACATTCAAGGTGCCCTAGTTCACCTTGCTTGGCCTCTAGCTCCTAAGCAGCCAAAGGACTTGTGTGGATCCTGGGCCATATTTATCAATGCCACATCAGTCTCTTAGGTGCCATAAAATGACATGGCATTCAACCAACTGAGTTAATTATGCCATGCTGAGGTTATCGTTGTTTTCTCAGACAAAATGCATCACACTGTTGGAAGAGAAAACTAGCTAATCAGTCTAGAATCAGAAGTCTTGTTTTATGATAAAATAAGCCTTCATGTATATTCCAGAGAAATATTGAAAAATATTTTAATGACACATCTTATACAATTATTTTAGTACTTGCACTAGCAAGTAAAACAGATCTGTGATTTGTTTTATTTCATTTGAACCTCAAAATGTGTCTTCTGAGTCTGTGGAAATAGGCATAATATATAATTTGCATATTTTTTTTCCCATCTCAGTTATTTCTACTAATAGTAGTCCCTTGCTCACACTCCTATTTCTTGTATAACATGCTTTATTGTAATTACTTTCAGAAAATCAATATAGCCATACAGTGCAAGGATCCAGATAGACCTCTTGTCCTGTGCTGATGATGAAAGAACAAATACTACCTTTATTTCAGTTGTCCATCTGGACCTGCCAGAGAAAAGAGGATGTTCGGAAACCTTTGCAGTGGTGTGGGAAGCCGAGTGCCATGCTCTTCAGCCAAAATGACTCCATTTTGCTACTGGCAACCTTCAATTCCCTGTCACAAATCCCGGGATTGGCAGCATGTGGCTGGTCAGGTCCTAGTTTCATCAACCTTAGGTGGTCCCTCCACAGTAACATGAGCCTGGCAGTGTCAGATAAGAAGTGGACCTGTTGTCACACACCAGAGTCCTTACAGGGCAAGTCATATAGATGTAACTGATATTATTTATCAGTTCTTTCGGGTCTGAAACAACCGAGTGTTACAAGAGTTGCTTTGATTTTCCATTTACATTACTAAGCACGGTAGTATTAGAATACCAACAAGACATCTTGTGATAGATATCCTAGACTCTCATAAAATCCCCTCCTCAATGGACTCAGAGCTCCAGCTCTCTCCCTAGCACAGTAACATTCAAAAACTGTCAATGCATTGGGAAAAAGCTCTGAAATTTCATGTAGCTTCTTCTCCAACAATAGAACTATTACCATCTGAGGCGAGAGAACCCAGTTTGGAGTCACAGCCACACCTTCCTCTCACATTAATACCTTTGTAGATAGCTGATCCTCTCTTCAATATTCTGAGTTGCCTCCATCATTACAAACTTTGAGTCATGCAGCAGTATTTGAAGAGGATGTTTTGTAAGAGCTTTGATTATTGCACCTGGCTATTATGATGAACAAGAGGCTTCCCATTAATACCTTTGACCATGTGCTTGAATATACAACTGTCATGTTTTGGATGACACTTGTACTTTTATGGGCTTTTTATGAAAACAGCCTTTGGTTTTGTAAGCCTATTATCAAACCGAGCTGTGTTTTTCTCTTATTCTGTATTATTTCAACAAAACCTTTAGTGTACTGAAGCCAGAGGCAATATAATATCTCAGTTTCAAGGGAATTTAGAAAACACTGGGATAGCTGAAGTCTCTGAGAAGCCTACCCTGTCAATCCTGGCTGTGCAATGCAAACTAGCTAATGTGTCACCTTTAAATTCATGTGAGTGTCTGTGTTGTGTTACTTCCAAGCTCTGTTGCTGGTGGGGCTGTGTATGAAGCAGTACAGGTCTGAAAACTTGTGTCTTCCAAGAGTAATGCATGAAATTGGGCTTAAGCTAAAGTCTAGAACTGATCTCAAACTGAAGTGATCATGAACCCACATGAACTAGCAGACTAGAATGAAATGGAAGATGGAAGAAGAAGGTGGAATATATGCTAGGCCAGGTGGGACTTCCTAAGGGTGGTGGAAGAAGAGAGATGCTGCTGTCACTTGTGGAAAACTGTTCAGGAGGTACTGAGCTTCTGTTTAAATCACAAAAGAATAATATTGCAGCCCATTATATAAATCTGCTGCTGAAAACCCATCAATAGCAGCAATAATAATCTCGAATTCCAGGATAAGCGGGGGTTTAAAATTAGCTTGAGCTTTGGAGACTGTGGTTTATAAGGAGAAAATTATCTTTTGATGATGTCTGTGCTGGCATTCAGGGGAGGAAGATGTTTTTTTCTGCCAGTAAAGAGAAGATTATTGGTGGAAAAAGAAAGGATTATTCTATGCTTTAGGCTCAGTTTTATTTTATATTGGAGCCAAGAAAAATCTCAGAAAAAGCCATGAATTTCTCAGACACTCTGAAAAATCAAGACCTAATCACTTTTAATTTTGTGTAGCGGTTCACTACCTCTAGGAAATGTAATATAGATTAAATGTGAAACTTGGCTGAGTATTAGCTGTGTGCTCCAGGTCAAAAGGAGCCTGTGCAAATGTCAGTGGTATAACTAATCTGTGACACTGGAAGTGTGTGGTAAATCAATACTGTCTTAATTACAGTTTCTTGAGGCAAACACATAGTAGTTGGCAAAGGATGGCATATTTAACTAATAGCATAATTTATAAAAGTTTAACCAGTTCATTAATATATTCTGTGAATTGTTTTTAAAAAAAAGCACTGGAGGTTTTGACATACCACTGATCTAACGAGGACATTCCTGATGGAGACTGTGTAGTGAGATTTGGTCAGGCCCATGGATCACCAGGCTTAAGTGCTAATATCGCAGAGACCTGGAGAGATGGTGGTACTAGGGTCCACATGCCCATACAGCACCCAGCAGCCACAAACAGGAGGAGGACACGGGGCTAAGTGTCGCTGGTTTGCAAAGGGCTGTCTCCCTTTCTTGGGCCATTGGAGTCCATCTTTGGGGCAACCACTGTTCATAATCACACACCCCATCAAAATAGTGAAGGAACTGCAGTGGCTTCACAATGTAAATTGGAAGCAGAGAAAGAAACTCTCTTTGCACCACCTGAAGCATTTTCCTGACCAGGAGTGATATAGAATCACAGAATCATAGAATGTGTTAGGTTAGAAGAGACCTTTAATGGCCATCTAGTCCAACCCCCCTGCAGAAAGCAGGGACATCTTAGATCAGGGTGNCCATCAAAATAGTGAAGGAACTGCAGTGGCTTCACAATGTAAATTGGAAGCAGAGAAAGAAACTCTCTTTGCACCACCTGAAGCATTTTCCTGACCAGGAGTGATATAGAATCACAGAATCATAGAATGTGTTAGGTTAGAAGAGACCTTTAATGGCCATCTAGTCCAACCCCCCTGCAGAAAGCAGGGACATCTTAGATCAGGGTGCTCAGAGCCCTATCAAGACTGACAATCCCTGGAGTATCTCCAGGGATGGGGCGTCCAGTACTTCTCTGGGCAACCTATTCCACTGATATATCACCCTCATACTGAAGAATTGTTTCCTAATATCCAACCTAAATCTCCCCTTTTTTAGTTTAAAACCGTTACCTCTTGTCCTAACACTACATGCCCTCATGAACAGTTCTCCCCCACCTTTCTTACGGGCACCTTTCTGGCACTGGAAGGCTGCTGTAAGGTCTCCCAGTAGCCTTCTCTTCTCCAAGCTGAACAAGCCCAACTGTCTCAGCCTATCCTCACAGGAGAGGTGCTGCAGCCCTTTGAGCATGTTGATATGAGGTGGATGGTGCTGCTCCACAATGGTAATCTTCAAAGCCAGTTCTGCTCAGGCAGCACCTCCAAGGAAAGGGTGAGGAGCCTATGAGCTTCCTGCCCGGGGCCTCTAAACAAGAAATACAGCAGATGTAATGTGATCTTAGGAAGGTTTCAGCATCAGTACTTATGCAGAGGGTGGCATAAGGGCAAACAGTTGCAAAGCAGTATGAGTAACTGCTTTCAGACACATACATACCTGTGTCACGTTACTTTTTCTAAAACAGGTGATAACAAGTCTCTTCTGGCTTTGTAGCACCTGGTAACACTGTTTGATCAACATCCCCCTCCCTGAAGGCATCGCAATTTCCTTGCAGAACAAAGCGTGTTGGATAAAATGCTTGGTGAATCCTAAAAATGACCAGCTAATCCTCAATGGGAGCCTTAATTAATGGCCACACGTGATGTTACCTGGTGGTGGGTGGCTTCCCTGCAGGTTGTCGTACATGGGAGGGACAGGCTGCTCTGTGTGGCACACAGTCTGTAGTGTGCAAGGATGAAGGAACAATCAATGTCAAGGTAGATAGAACCCCCATGGACTGTCACAGCCAACAGTGTGGATATAACTTCACCCCAGAGAGCGGGTAGCCCATGGAGTGTGGTGGTCCCCACTACTGCTCCTGTCACCCTGCAGCAGCTATGGGCTGCTCCTAGTGCTTCTTTCTCCAGAGGGGAGCTACAGACAGTTTTTTTAGCTTTTAGGTTTTTTAATTTTTCTCTTTTGGGTGTGTTTCAAATTGTTTTTGAGGTATGGAGCAGCCCCAAAAGAGGCAATTTGTGATGCTTCAACCAGGAGAGCAGTAACCACCAATTCACTTTAACAATAGGCTGATACTTCCGTTCAGAGTGTTTGGTGCCTCAGCTACTGTTTTCTGGGCGTTTCTCAGTGCTACATGAAGGGTGATGAGACTCAACAGCATTTCATCTCACCATTCCATTCTGATGCCTCTTCCTGGGCATCTCTCGACAGGGCACCTATTACATAAACCTTCACAATGTCCCAGCAAAGCTGCCCATTTGTGTGTGTCTGGAGAACCCAGCTGAGGCCTGAGCACCACAGCCCCCGGGGACCTCTTGAGGCTTGGAAGACCCAGAGGACCCACTTCACATCGAATACCAACAGGACAGGTGAGCAGTGCAGGAGCAGGTGCAATGTTACGGCTTGCTGCTCCTCATAGGTATAAAAAACAAAAGACATTTGAAATAAAAATTAAGCTAAAGCCAAACATTTTGTTTTGCCTTTTTTTTTCCAACAGATACTTCTCACACCACCATCCCTTCTCTCTAATACATGTTTAATGCTACAGCATTTGTTTTATTAAAGAAGATTCACAGAATTACAGAATCACAGAATATAAGGAACTGGAAGAGATCCTGAAAGATCATCCAGTCCAACCCCCCCTGCCCAAGCAGGATCACCTAGATTAAATCATACAGGAATGTGTCCAGATTGCTCTTGAATGTTTCCAGAGAAGGAGACTCCACAACCTCTCTGTGCAGCCTGTTCCAGTGCTCTGTCACCCTCACAGTGAAAAAGTTCCTCCTTATATTAAGATGGAACTTTCTATGTTCCAGTTTGGAACCATTTCCTCTTGTTCTATCACTGTCCAAGGATTCAAGAAGCTACTACTCAGAGGTCCCTGCAAAATAGGAGTGGATTTCACTACTATTCACACATGCACAGTGCAAGCTATTCCTTACAACTCTGCTGCTAGTCGGTGCAGCTCAGCTCACTGCCCAGGGAGGACTCCTCTGCCTGCACTTTCTCTCATTTTCTCCCTTACATAAATAATTAAAGCCATGAAAATTCATTCCTTCTCTGAGCCATGTGCTGTAATTTTCAGTGTCACTCCATACAGTTAGTATCTTAATTCCTTAATTAGGCTCCGACATAGTAAATTTTGAGAAATGTGGGACCTCGCTCAGAAATGAATAGATGAGAGAAATGACTCACCGATTCAGGCGCACTCGTGGAGTCCTCCTTCCTCCCCACACCCCTCAGGAAATTGTGTTTTGTAAATGGAGAAAAAGACCTAGAAAAGAAGTCTTAAAGGGAGAAATTTGTTGGAGAAATGCAGTAAGAAGTATTTATGTAAAGGCTAGGAAAACAAAATAGCTGTAAAAAAAAAAAAAAAAGAGGAGCTAAAGATCCGATAACCAAGGCCAATGCATACAGAACTGTTCATAACTATTTTAATAGCCTCTGCTGTGGAGGTTAGGAAAACCAACAGGTGACAAGGAGAGGTACAGACAGTATGTGAGGAGCAGCCTGTCCCACAGTCACATCAGGCTGAGGAAAAGAAGTGGGGAGGATGATATAAACACGAAGAATGTCATCCTCCTGGGGAAAGGAAATTGGTGCTTTTTTATTTTGTGAAGATTCATTGATTTTTAATGCAGCTTCATTTGCCATTCCACACAGAAAAATGGTGTTCATAAACTTTTGAGGTTTCTTTCCTGTGCATGGTCCTGATTGGATTGAGCTAAATTTTCTTCTAATTTCCCTGTGGAAACCTCCACCAAATATACACATGGTTTTTATTATTATTATTTAAATGTTGACTTCTTGAATATTTACTGAGAAATCAGACCAAGAACATTCTTAATTTTTTTTAAAATGGCTCATGACTATAGATTTTTTGTTTGACACATTTGGTGATCATTTCTTCTGCAAAGTTTGCCATTGTTAATTAATTTTGACAGTGGTGAAAACAAAAAGATTTTTTTTTAATACTTAGAAAAAAAAAGGATTCAAGGTAAGTACTTGGGAGAAATTAAAAGAAGAACTAGAGAATGAAGTCCAATGGATATGGCTTCAGTCAGTGAAAAATAAAAGAATAATATACCATGAGCCCCAAGGGATACTAGAGAAATGAGAAGGAAAACATGTCAGTATGTGAAAGTAGGGACAACAGAACTTCCAACACAACTGGCTGCTCTCAAAATGGAATTGTGAGTTCGGCAATACCAAAGACACAGTCGGTTTAGATGCACTGTGTGTGGTCTGGGGCAGCACCTTGTGCTATCTTGCCCCAGGAGCTGACCTGTGTAGTGGCAAAATATCTCAAGCAAATAAAGGCCAGAAAATAAATCCACTTCCTAATGTGTAGTAAGTGATGTCAGGTGTTTTGGTGCTTTGGAAGAGACACATTTTTCCCTCTGGCATTGCCAGTAGACCAGCAGGGAAGTTATCAACGACAAGAACTGTACATGGGCCCTTTGTAGTTCCTTACCCTGCCTGCTGGCGGGGGGGTGGGGTGGCTGCAGCAGCAGGTGATGCAAACACAGCCCAAAGACATTGTATGCTTTCATATCCTCATTGATTCTTTCACCAGGAGAACCCATATCACACAGTTTGATCTTCATAACTGCACAAAAACCCTTGTCTGACATTTTTTCATCAAGACCATATTCCTCTTCTCAGTAGAAAAATCCTTACAGAAAGCAAGTCAGGCATGGTTTAAAGCTACTGGTATGGAGCTCTGCAGGTTCAATTCCATTTTTCTAGAAAGGACCATAAAAAAAAAAGCTAATCCAAAACCTGTGATCCAGCTGGATAATTTCTGCATTATCTTGACTGCAAGATGACCCTGGATCTTTGAAAATTAAAATATAATAATAATAATAATAATAATAATAATAATAATAATAATAAATTAAATACAGTCAGTCTGTGGTCTCAACATGGGGAACAACACTCAGATCTGTCACGTGTTAAACTGGAACATTTCATTGCACTGGTCCTTCACTGCAGGACCAGAGTAAACTAATAAATAAAATAAAAACTAAAATAATAAACAATGGAATATTAAAACTCTGTACCAGGCACTATTACATTATCAGGTTTAATAACTTTCCTCAGATATTACTTTGTTGTAATTCATAAAATGAGCGTGACCACATCAGCAGTGTGGGTGACTACTCTGTTGGTGAGACCTAGCGATTGTGGTGCACATTTGCTGTCGCCATGAACTCGCGGATAATAAACATAATTACCTCCACGGTTCCAGACAGTGCTTCTCCTCACATAAATTGTTTTGCAGTAGCATGACCTATCCCCATGTGGCATGCTGTGCTGCTACTGTATGCGGTGATCCTATTTCATCACGGCATTAGCTGCACTGCATCAAAGCCGTGGAGCTGTTGAATGCAGCTCCTAGATTTCAGCCATTTATTGAATTCCAAAGAAGGAAAGATTAATTTCTTAGTGCAGCCTCAAGAGCAATCCTTGGGGGTTTGTCTTGGTAATTTTGTGCAATGTTTTCCATATACCACGTTGCATAGGCATGCTTATAGGATCTGATTTACACTTCTAGATTTACACATATATCTGATTTACACTTCCACCCCCTCTCCTGGGACAGTCTAGACAGCTTTACAGCACTGATAGACAGGAGAAGATCTCAAAGGCTGCACTTTTCTGTCCAAAACTGCTCAGATGCTTAACAAAATTGCTTTAGCAGTAGCCCTGGATCCCGGGGAGTAAGCTCAGTTCTTTAGGATGGCAGGAGTCCTTGGAGAAACAGGGCTCTGTCAGACATAAATAGCTGGGAGCTGAAGAGCATAGTCTTGCACCCAGTGCATAACATCAGCAAGCTGTTGGGCAACTGTTGGCTTAGCTGATCTCTCAGGTAACAGCTGCTGTTTGTAGTGTCCTTTCTTCTCTACTCCCCTAGTTTCATCCGCAGTATCATTGTCCAGAGCTGAGGTGGACAGATGCATCCCTATATTCAGACTGGGACAAAGCCTGTTCCTAGCAACATAATCCTTATTTCTGATAAAGGGGAGGCAACAGCATGTATCTGACTCTGTATATCTACATAATATTAAATCTTTGGGGAGACTGCAGAGCTGCTTCGGTCCATCTCCAAGCGGGAGGGTGTGATCTGTTTCCTTAATCTCCAGTCTGACAGGCACCTATTTCCTATCAGTATCACTGGGTGTGCACCAGGACTTTCTTGCCAGTGGTGTGAGACATGAGTAGAATTGTTTTCTGTGTCTGAGTGTCGACTGCCTTCCTGAAGAACTGCTGCCAGGTGCCTTGGTAGGATCTGGTCAGGAAGGTCTGCATGTAACCCGTGCTGTGCCTCGCTGGGCACAACTTCTGCAGTACTGACCTGAGCAAACAAACATCGCACGTGCCCTTGAAGGACTTCTAAGAAGAGCCCCCTGCTTCAAACTCTGGTATTCATCAGAAGACACACTGGCAGTTTGTGTTTCTCTAATGAATTAAATTCTTTGTACTCTTCCTATCTCCTGCGAGGTTTTATACACTTGATTTTGCTTTGAGAGTCTTTTAACATTATTATAAAGAGTACAAGGCCTCTCAGCAAACTGCAGAAAAGACATCTGTCCTGGCATAAACAGCCCGGGCCCCTTCAGTTCAGCCTGTGAAATGTCTGGCTGTGTGTTTCTCTGAGTGGTCTGTCTTTACTGGTTAAATTGATAAGCAGAATCCTAGCTCTGCAGAAAATATGCAGGTATGAAAATATGCATGGGCTGTAGAACAAAGGACACAAGGCAAATGAAAGTGGAGGGGGAAGAAGTAATAGTTTACTGTGCAGGGAAATAAATGGCATTTTGAATTATTGTGAAAATTGTGAGATATTTATTTGATTTTCCTTTGCCTCAGCATAAGCAAATACATGTTCTCTGGCTAGTACCAATGGGCTCATGATGGAGTCACATATTTTTACATTTTATCATAACAGGAAAATTAAAAAATAAACCTGAAGACAACCTGAGACAATCAAAACATACTGAGGGAGACCAAACACCCTTGGAATGCTGAAATGTGACATTTGTCCTTCAACTAGAGTAATTTAGTAAATTGTGTCTGACAAAAGACTCAGATATCAATCTCAGTCCTTTTTTTGAAGTTCTGCCTCCCAAATATATGTACTGCAGCAGGAGTTACAGGGTTTAACTTGTAAGTCTGATGTAAAAATGAAATTGGAGTTTGTCCTGTAGTTATAACTGGTAGCAGGGGTTTGCCTGTGTGCACTCCCAGTGTATTTAGTCACTCATTCCCTGGAACGATCCAGGAACTCCCTAGCCAGTCTCTGCATCAATGAGATGTGGGAAGGGCTTGGGTCAGTGGACTGATGTGTGACAAGGTGCACATCCAATCTCCTACTGGTTTTGCTATGAAGAATTTATACATAGACAGAGCTGCTCTCCAGGGGTGGAATTTCAAGAAGCCCTGCCCCCTGGGCATGGGGGGGAAGAGATGTGGCTTCTTCTCTGAGTGCTGAGAAATAATCTGGGTGGTGAGTCTGGCCTTCCCAGGGACAGCCTGACAGCCTGACAGCCTTCCCACTGACCAAATTCCACATAAATACAGCACCTGTCTGGTCAGTAGAAACTGTTTCTGCAGATTCAGGGGTGGTCAGGTAGGAAGTCCTTTGTACTTAAGACAGGAAAAACTTTTCTTCAAGTAGTTGAAGAAAATCAGAAGCAATAGAGTGACCATGGAGGACCACTGCCCAGCTGAATATAGGTATCCCCATGACTACAGCTTAGGGTGTCTCACCTGATCCAGCTTGAAGATCCTCATCACCAACCAGACAGCAGTTCATCATCCTGCCTGAGAGAAACAATCTCCCTTGTGGGTATTAACCTTCATGGCGATGTCAGTAAGTCAGCTCATCTAACAAACATTCTCTGAGAGTGTCTGCACCGCTATCACAGAAGCCTTATTTTCACATGTAGAAAACTAATAAAGTCTTTATGGTGGAGTCCTAAAAATAACTGGTATCTTTCAGGGATGCAACAATCATCTTAAAGTAATTAATTTTAAAATCCTTAATAAACAATAGTGGACACTTTCCCTCCTCACAAGTTATTAAGAAATTCATATTTTTACTGCACAGATGTATTTCCCTCGTAAATCTAACAAAGATACATCCTTCATAATCTCTACTCAGATTATCTTCACAGTGTTTCCCCATACAGTTGGGATGAAATCCATATGTTGTCATTCTTTCAGCTCTCAGGAAACTCCTGCTATTTCAAAGTTAATCACCCTTCTAGCTGAAGAAAGGTTAGAGACCTGACTGTAGAGGATAAAATGAGTTTGTATAAAAAGAATACAGTAGATATTAGCAGTTGTGACACAGATTATATTAGTTTTATATTATTTTATATTATTTCTTTATTAGTAGAAATAAACATTGGCATACTGCATTAATGTCTTAGATTCTCATCAGCTGGAATAATCACAGAATCACAGAATCACAGAATTGTAGATGTTGGAAGCAATCCCGAGAGATCGAGTCCAACCCCCCTGCCAAAGCAGGTTCCCTAGAGCAGGT
>VXBZ01001041.1:0-47834 GCA_013399135.1 Heliornis fulica | reverse complement strand
TTTTTTTTTTAAAAGAGCTTTGTTTCTAGTTCCTGTAAACATAGAGCTTCCAAGAATAACTTATAAATGACAAGTATTAAATGTTTTACTTCATAATAACATCTCCAAATTACCACTTCGTGCAGGAGCTAGAAGAATTTCAGTCACCTTTGTTTCTTTTCCTGTTCATTCGCTACTGATGCATGAAGAATAAGTCCCGATTAAAAAGGGACATGAGCTACTGCCTCCAAAGAAAACCTTTCTTAAATTCAACCAGTTCTCCTGAATATTTTGTTTGTTCCAATTTTCATAACAGCCTAAGGCAACTCTTTCATATTTTCTTCAGCCAATTAAGTCATACTTTGCTTTAATATTTATATGATTTATTTTTCTACAAGAGTATGCAATATGTCATGCTTCAAAGATAGCCAGTACACCAAAACAGTTTTATGAAACTAAAATCTAGGATGAAAGTAGTCCAAAATCACCTGTTTCCATAAATATACACAGAATATTATTTCATATGTCATATACATTTTCAGTGTTAACTAATATTTTATTTCTCCTTCCGTTCACCTCTTATCCCATCCTTAATATTGTACCTCTTTGCCAGCTGGTCTCCTAATGGTGTAGCTGTTGTGAGCAGATATAAAGAAAGTAGTTTCCCTGGAAACAGAAACTATGATACAATATGTAAAAGATTTAATAATATTTCTTTTCCCACTTTCATCCAGCCAGCAGTTTTCATATCTTTTCAGAAAATCAAAGAGCTAAAAAGTTTTTCTGATTAATAGTAGCACTCCTAAAAATGTTGAAGTACAGCTATTCCTTCTTCCCACTCCACAACCTGGTTATCATTCCTATTGTTATATGAAGCATAATTAGGTTTATGTCAACACACTTTAAAAGTATAAAAAAGATGTGTTAGCCTATGTTCAAGATGCACATTTTCTTAATTTTCAGTAAGACTGCTGCTATAGACAAAAGTATCTACTTAGATGTAAACAATATAACTGCACTAAAAGCATCTTCTATAAATTATAGTTTACATCCTACGTTAGTATTCTCTCACTCTAATTCCAGCTAATTACAAACACATCTATTAAGGTTTTGTAGAATTTAGAAGAAAATTCAGAAATACATATTGTTTCACCCTCAACTCCCTTCCCAGGGACCAGAAATTACATATAACAGAGCCTTTCTCTCTTGTCTCTCCAGTCACCTGATAGTCTTCCTTACACAGAAACATTCTATTTCTGGAAGATTCTAAAAGAAATTTCCAGTTTAGGAGTGTATTTATAAACTGAAAATCAGGAGGCAGGGGGGTTGGACTAGATGATCTTTTGAGGTCCCTTCCAACTCCTAACATTCTGTGATTCTGTGATTGCAAATTGCAACAAAGAAGTTATTAAATTTGCATATTGATATGCAGTAGGATAAACAAAAAACAATGTTTCGCTTTCTAAGTAACCCATAATACCTATTTAAAAATAAAGAAGATCAGCATCAGAAAAAGGCAAATGACCATATTCATATCCCTATAGGTCTTTTAAATCTTTTTCATCAATTAAAATTCCAAATGAGTCTTCTAAAGTATTCACTGACACCTACAAAAGGGGAGGCACTGCTTTGCCAAATATTATTTCAGTATATATGTAAATGGTATAATTTCAATTGGCATACCTAGGCAAAAAAAATTTTTGTCTTTGAATATGGTGCCATTTTGCGTCATTAGTTATGCAAAAAAGCAGATGCATAAATAATTGTACTCTGAAAATTACATATTCTACCTTGCATTTACTGACACTGTGTTTTAAAAAGTAGGTTTTTAATGTTTAGGTTATTTTTTTTCTCTTCAAAAAGTATTCATTTTAGGTATTTGCTTATTTTAGTTAATGTTTTTTAACTTTTTCAATTAAAATCTTTATCTTTACATCAGTTACTTTTAATTGATTGGGAGAAGCTAAAGACTAGGGAGGGAGGAGGTGTGTTCCTCTTTTTTACTAGCAGACCACAATTTACATTTATCTTGGATCATATTACTTTGAATTCACACAAGAGAAAGAAGGGATTCCCAATTCAGTAGCACAGAGAGGCTTCTGAAGCACTGCAATACTAGAGAAAGTCTTTAATACAAAGAAATGTGTTTACTGTACTAAATATTTTCTTGACTTGATTATCCTAAAGCACTTCCCAAGCGGTAAATCATTATTGTACGCAAAGCATAAGATGATTAGTAGTATTTTCTACACATATAAAAATGAAGAATTTCAGGTCTGGGAAACTAAGTAACATCAATAACAGAATTTCAACATCAGAGCTGAGAAACGTGACGTGAGCAACCACAAAAGACCTCATTGTTCAGTCACCGAAACCCACGTTGTTATATTAATTAGTTCCCTTTCTAGTTTTGGATGTTCTTTGAGTTATTCTGGTTTGGTTTGGGGCATTTTTGCAAACAATTTCATATCCATTAGAGTTCTGATTGGATCTTTCTCCAAATTATTAACATGGGCAAAGCAAACTGGCATTGACAGATATCTTTATTTCTTTGCAATATGTTTGCAAACTCCAGATACAATATTTTTTATATTAATTGCAGTTGTTTTCTAGTCTTTCAAAAGTATATCTTAGGGTTTTTTTACAAGCCATTTTATTCATCAGTCTTCATTAGAGTTCTCAATGTACTTAAAAATCACATAATGTGCGTTTCTGAAGAGCTCAACAGTGTTTTTAATTTCTGTCATCTGGCATCCTAACATCTACTGATCAATCCAAAACTTAAAATTCCTTTTTCTTTTTATTTTATTTTTTTTAAATATTTAAGGTTAAAAATGTATTAATGGCTTTCCAAAGGCCACTTTCTTCAAACAGTATACCAAGTCACTCAAGCATCATAATGTCAAGATGTTTTCTTGTGTCTCATAACTAAACGGATAATTGTGGGTTACTTGCAGTTTATCAATTTTCAGTCTTGCTCTCAGAAGCATTAGTAATTCCTTACTCTGTGGGTACTCACATCACTGCTGTGTGATTAATAGTTCTTTACCACTTGTTATCTCTGCAAGTAGTAGCTCCAGATCATCTAAAAATTATTCTATAAATTAATAAAAAGTACACAAAATTCTAAGTCAACTTTGATGACATTTCTGAATAGAAAAAAAAAAACAAAAAAAACTGAAAAACTAAGAAGACACTACTGGAGTACTTCTAAGTGTCAATTTCCATGCCTGATGTGCTTAAAATTCTGTTGCTGAACTAAATCACAAAATATATCCTGTTTTCAAAATAATTAGGGATCTTTAAACTTCAGAATGAGATGCATGTAAAACCAAATGCCAAATGCAAATTTTGATAAAAAGATGATGTAAACGGTAGATTTTTTCCAAATGCAGAATTGATTAACTTTTCATTAGAAAGCATCATCAAATAATATAAATTATCTATTCTAACAATCACATATTTTCTTTATCTTCAAGAAAGAATAGCTTTAGAAAAAGTAGTTAGTGTATTTGTTATTTCTTCTCTGGTTATCAGATCATTGGAAGGGCAACTGTCCCTGCATGATTGCTAAAATAAAGACACAAATAAAGTCATAGAAATTGTTTTTTTTTTTTTGTGTGTGCTTCACTAGGATTCCTGGGCATTCCTTGAAGGATTCTTAATCATATATTAAATATCAATCAGTGATTGCTGTGCAGGCTGTGGGTACCATTGAGTCAACCAGATAATTCATAGTTCATGTCAAAAACTAGTAAGGAAAACTTTTGTGATATAAAAACTCAGGGTACTACTGTTGTCTATTTTAAACTGATTTTGAAAGAGAAATGGTTTTGATAAGACATACTTAGTGTTGCTAGCTTGTATGAATTGAACTGGTTTCAGATTATATAAATATGTTGCTTTTTTGGAATTAGATTTTGAGCTGATCTCATAGTAAAGACAAAGTATAACCAGGCAAAAGGTCACATTCCAGACTTAGGTGAGGAAAAGTATTTTTGTGCAATCTACTACGACAATTCCCATTTCACTTTGCAGTGAAAGATGGAGCCATCGCCTAGATGGAAACCTCCAGAGAAATCTGGTACAGGGAAGCTTTGGGGTTTTTCTGGGTTTTTTTTTTTTGTTTGTTTTTTTTTGTTGTTGTTGTTTGTTTTTTTTGTTTTTGTTTTTTTTTGTTCTTGTGCTAAGTTGTCAAAATTTAAAGCTAGACATATAAGGGACAGATAAGTAGAAGTGATAATTGACCTCAGCGAGACAGTAATGATTAGCAAAGACTACATTTCCAGTAATCAGAAGCATTGCCAAGTCTCTATGTTAATGAAAGAGATGAAGTTTATGTTAAGACTGGATATAATGCTGTAATGAAAATTCTCACCAAAGCTGAGTCAGGGAAGCTGTAAAGTGAAGAATCAGGACAAGCATTCCTAAGCAGAAATATTTGCGTTCTCAAGAAAATCAAGAAAATTAAAAGAATCAAATGAAAAACAATTGTCTGAAAAAAAAAAAAGAAAAAAACAGGAATTGAAAAGAGATAGTGGGATGGAAAAGGAAACAGAAGGAAAGACCAAAAGAACTCATATTAAGCAGAAAGAATTACAGAAACTAAATTACATTCAGCTGTATCAAAAATGAGAACTGTCTCCCTCAGAGGGAGCCTAGTGTCAGTAAACAATATTGAGGTGGAAAGAACACTAGTGAATCAAAAGTAATACCTATTCTTTTTGCCTAATGCCATCCCAAATATAGAAATTAATATCATCTTTTGTATGTGAAAGAAAGCATTTCTGCTTTAGATTCTTTGACAAACGGTAATAACTAAAAGATTTTATTAGAAAGAACTTTGGCTACAAAGTTAAAATATAAATATTTTAAAAGTCAATCTCCGTTTTTGCTCTGTTCATTCATAGATGAAACAATACATTTCTGATATGAAGAAAAAAAAAAAAGACCAGTAACTAGGTTAGTTCAGAGCATTTAGTACCTAAACTATTGTCTCTGCATATTATCAAAATGTAAATTCTACATCATAACAGTTTTTAGTTCTGTAAGTTCTCATATATGCATACTTTTTACCTTTGCCTTCAATTTATTAAATCTTCAGAACTACTATATTTTTTAATCCTAGCAGGAATTCTCAAAAGCCTTATATTTTTCAGGGGCATCCTGGTGTGATGAAGAGTAAAAAAAAATAAAAATGCTTAACTTAGAGATTTCTAACTCATTTGTGTTTCAGGCCATGGAGATTATTATTTGCCATCATAAGTTCTATGTTGATCAATGATTATAGGATGACAAATGACTCTTAGAACACAGTCATTGAGCTTTCTCTAGTGGATATGCTGGCAGTGTTTTGCCCAAGGCAACCTTCAGGGTAAGTTTTCAATGCTTGCAAGACTGCATGTGTGGCTTCAGGTGGAGTCAGCAACTCATTAAACCTTGTCCAACCTTCCCTGGCTTGTTATCATAATTGTATTATTCACAAAGTAGTATTTTAAAGCAGATATTTGAGATGTTGTGGTTCAGCCCCAGGCAGTGGCTATCACACACACCCTCTCACCCCTGTAATGAGGAGAAAAAGTCCCCATAGTTTGGAATAAAGACAGTTTACTGACAAATGTCTAAAAGGGGAACAATAACAGAGCCTGCAGCTGAATTCACATAGACACCCATGGTGATTACACTGAGCACCTTACCAACCTGACAAGATAGCAATGCTGAGCACTGTGCTAACACAAGGACTAACCCAACACCCAGCCACACTCAGACTGCCCCAAAACCACACCAACCTCTACCTCTGCCCCACCAGGCCCTTTTATAAGAGCTTGATTGATGTCAACTCCTGTGCTGGCTGCTTGGGGAAGTCAGTTCTGTTCTGGCCAGAACCAGGCAGATGTACAAAAACCTAGCTACTAAGACATCTTTAGGACAGACTTTTTAATAAGTTTTTCTAAAATCCCGTTTATGATCCAGCTGGAAATATCACCCATTTAGTTGAAGCAACAGTGGGCTGTAATTCATCCCAAAATATAACAGCAGAAGTTCATATATTACGTAGGATTTAAGTGAATAGACCTTATGTTAAATCTCCACATATGAATAAATTTTAGTGAATGAGAACTAGAAAAACTTACTTGCAAGAAAAAAAAAAAACAAGCTGACATATAGCTCTTTTCCTGGTTGGTACATTAGTCAATCCGAATTTCCTTTCAGCAGATCTGCTATTTTTCTGCTACAGTTTTCATAATAAGCAGTTTGTTTGGAATGTTTACTGCTTATGTTGAGACACTGTCAATCTTTGGCACAGAGTACTATTTCCTCTGCATGGCTGGGTGAATGAAATATGCTAAATTATAGAATAACACAGAACCAATAATGAGCAAATAGCAAATAGTACTGTTTTTCAGTTAGACAGATACTTCTTTTTTCGAGAATGGGTAAAAATTTCAGAAACAGAAAACACCTATTTTTTTTTTTTGGCAAAGTTTCAACTAATTAGTCATAACCAATAATTTAGTTGCAGAAATTACAATGCATTTAGATTTTATTGAGAGAAAAATGTGTACATTTTCTTTATTTTAAGTCACCTTTTAATGCCAGTTTCATTACAAATACTAAAACGGTTACTTTTAAATAATCTAAAAAATTCTTAATATTAGAACAGCTTTTATGGATGAGATAATTCTTAAACTGATTAGGAAGCTTCAACCATCAGTGATCATCTTTACCTGAATAAAGCACTGAAGAATGATCCAAGGGAACGTTTGTCTCTAAAGGCTGTTAACTCTTCATAATATATGAAATGAAATGACATCATAACTTTTCCTATGCATCCGCACTACTCACAGAGTAATGGGTTCCCGTTTTCTGGAAGAAATAAACTATTTGATTAATCAATCTGAACATTGTAGGAAGGAGTGGGGTAACTCTCAGTTATAACTCACTAGGATAACTGACACCCCGAAACACCAAAGAGGGAAAGAAACATGAAAATCTAGATCCCATAAAGAAACTAAATTAATTTGTCCAATCATGTAAGATTTCAAATATAGATAGTAATGTGCAGAAAGATATTTGTTATTGCGTATTAAAGAATTGGTTGAAAGAACAGCTAAGAGGTGTGTACTGCTGAAGAGGTGAAGAGATGTAGATAAAAGCTCTGAAGCATTGTGATTTCTCTTTTCCATTTTTAATTTCAATATCATTATCTAAATAGTGTTGCATATGATACCTGTTCATTTCATTGACACTCACAAGATCGTAGATGTACTTAAAAGGTGTAAAATTTATAAATTAAAACCCAGTAGTTCTCACTGAAAACATGGTTATTTCCTAAAATCAAAGAACTTAGCAGGATTTACACAATCTTTTGGATATATACTGAGTATGAAGAGTGTCCTGAGCTCTTCATAATTGGAAATACAGTCAGTAGATTGGAGAGAAGGGAAAGAGACACACAAGGAAAATAAAATTATTATCTTGCATGGTAATTTAAGCCAAATTGTTAAATTACTTATTGATGTTTCAAGAGGAGTTTGGCCAGGAAAGATCCCTAGGCAATAAATTAAAGGAATGTAATGATAAATTCAACACAGAGTAAGTGACAAATATAGTCAAATTCATATTATTATCTATGATCACGCTACATGTCATAAAAAATTAAACTGGCAGCATAAAACTGGAAAGAGAATTAGAATGATCAGAATTAAATATATGCCAATGCAGAATATTTAGTGGACAAATGCATATGTCCAGCATAGAATCCCAAAATGGATGTTAATTATGGTAATGAAACCTGTCATCAAAAACATAGACAGATCACAACCTAGATGAGAGTTGGATTCCAACAAGCCAGAAGGAAATCACTGTTGGGAAAGAGATCAAGACAGAAGGAGATTCTGTCAGGTGTTGATGAGAAATGTTGATGAAGGACTTGGAACACCTTGAACTGACATTTAATCAGGATGGTATTTTTTTTTCTCCTTTCCATACTGTAACTTCAAGAAATTCAATCAACATTTTATCTCCTGGAAAAGAGACCTTAAGTGTAGGCATGGATTTCTGATAGCTAACTTCAATCTGTTGTGAGTTTCTCATTCATTCTTAGCATACATATATTCCTGTAACCTCAGCTTAAGCATAAGCACATACTTAAGTCAGAGTACATTGTCTTGAATGCAAAACTGATCAAAGATCACAACTGAAGAAATAAACTTAAATAAAGCTAAGAGCCTTTCAACTTTTTTAAAAAAGGCATCTTGTGTTCTTTTAGGTTCATTTGAGTATCTTCTAAGTTTGATCTTGGCAGGGCTCCAGCCTCAGAAGGGCACAGGTCTCACAGGAAGATTATTTTGAATGTGACAGCTGATGTCACCTGATAGCCTAGGCCATTTTGAAATGGCAAATCTGTGTTCAGACAAGTTAAACCCTTCCTATCTGATTTACATATCTAGTAAATCCTGAATGAACAGTTGTGACTTTTTTTATTTTATTTATAAAGGGCATGAATATTTTGTTGCTAATGCATCATTTTATTGCGCACTGCTGAAATCACTAATATCAGCATGAAATAGTGAAAAACTGATGAGGTAGAGTGAGCCCTGGGCTGCATCAGGCTCACGAGTCCAGCAAGGCTTGTTCTAAGTGCTGGCCCCACGTGCAGCGACCCAAGCTTGTGCCTGGTGCGGGATAGAAGGACGCTGCCTCAGCGGTGCAGGGGGACAGACATCAAGCGTACCTTGAGGCTGCAGGGGATGCCCTGAAGGTACTGTGCCTACCTCCCTTCGCTGCTCCTATAAGGACCCTTATCATCCTGGTGTTTGGTGGTGTTAGGAAGATACCAGGGTTGGTGGGACTCTCTTAAATCCTGTTATATTCCTTAAAACAGCCTAGCAAGGCTTCTCTCTTACAATTGCTATGTGCCTGAACATGGCTTAATAAAACTTTCTCTTAGCACTGCTGTATGCTGGACAACAGCTTGGCAAGGCTTAAAACAATAAAAGTTATAATATAATCGTTGCTTTGGTGTGGACTCGCGTTAGTGCATTGGAATCCTCTTAAAAGAACCCCATTACTTCAATGGTAACACATACATACAGTTAAAATTCTCAGTGCTGTGGTCTTACAAATGTTTTATTGCTTCATATTAGAAAATAGTCTCTATAGGACCCTTGTGTATGATAGAGAACAAGAGAGATTGAGAAACTGCTTAAGAAGTGGAAGCAGTAGAGAAGAGAGAAGGAAAGGTGAAGTCACACAATAGTATTTTTGGGGGGGGGAAGACAGGGAAATTATCTATAATTAAGATAATAGATAATACCTATAATAATTATCTATATCTTGGATAGCAAGGGATGGATACTGGATGAAGGGAATCTGGATGACTTGAAGGAAATTATTGGAATAAAATCAAATATTAAAACCTTAATTATTAAAGTGGAAGAAATTACATGTCAAACATATTCTGGTACATATTCTGTAGAGGGACAAAGAAAGCACTATTAGTGATATTTATTAAGATGAACTCTAATAAAAGGGAGTGGGACAAAAAAAAACAAGGGTACAGAAGGAAAAAATCCAGCAGAGTCATTCATCATGGAATTATTTGATTTGTTTGTCTACAGTTTAATTTATGGCATTATTCCACTCTGACATGGAAAGGAGGTAATTTCTTTACCAGAAGACAATTGTAAATGCTCATCTTTGGAGAAAATTCAGAAGCATCGGAAAAAGGGGGAGCAAAAAAGGATACTGCAGCATAGGTGCAGAGATTAAAGAGTTTAAGGTTTATTAATTGTTTTTTTTTTAACAAGGGAGGCACAGAAAGCAGTGTTAATGTAAAGCCCTGGAAAAATTGGGGTCCCATCATACCATATCATCAGAGGAAATGGAAAAGATATCAACAACAATGCTGAAAGGACTGAGCAGAGACATGGGTTAGAAGTCTCCTGAGAGTGCTGACAGATTGGCATTTTCTTTTGAAGCGAGATGAAGGAAAATGTGTCAGTTTGGCACTGCAGTGGTTCTGCGCTTATTTAAATACTCAGTGAAGGGTTAAGTACATAAAAGTCCTTGAGAAATTCACTCTAGATTAAGTGCACTCACTAAGTGTTAAGTGCACTCAGTGAACCTTATGCAACTAAAAAACAGGTATTGAGGCTGTGGTGATTGGTATGTTGTACTCTGCAAACTTGTTACTATATTGTACAAAATATGAATTCTGTGAATGGGTTGAAAAAATAAGGTTCAAGGGTTTTTATTATTATTATTAAATTATTTTCTATTTTATGTTTAATTCTGTAGGAAGTGTTAATCTTTTTCATTTTTGTGGGTCCACTCAATACATATATCTCATTACAGCCAAACTCTGAGACTGGAATACATAAAATACTCTTGTTAAAAATGACCATTTCTTCATTTAATATTAAAGCCAAATAACATCATATTTGTTTCAAATTTGGTTTTAACTCTCTTTAAATGTAATACAGTTGCCATAAGGCCTCTTGTACGTTGATTACCATTCACTGACAGAAGAATTTAATAATTAGTCTGGAGGTTAAATCTCTGATTAATCAAATTTGACCATGGACAGAAAATTGGTTACTATAATGCAGTTCCAAATATTTTTATATTTTGGTTAGTATATATAACTTTATTGGCAAGGTTTTTGGTGGGGTGGGCTGCAGGGGTGACTTCTTTGAAAAGGGGCCAAGGCCTGTCTCCATGACAGACACAGCCAGTTCCAGACAGTTGGATTCACCACTGAAATAATCTCAGTCCATCAGCCAAGCTGATGGTCTCTCTGCAAAAACACCTTTAAGCAAAGGTTAAAAAAAAAAAAAAAAAAAAAAGAGAGTAGAGGTTCTGCTGCAATCTGTGGAGAAGACCATGGGGAGCAGCTTGGCTCCCCTGCAACCCATGGAGGACTGCAGTGGAGCAGTTAGCCACACTGCAGGCTATGGAGAATCCCATGCTGCAGCAGGAGAAAATACCCTGAAGGAAGCTGCAGTACATGGAACTGTGGTCCCTGGAGAGAAGCCCACACAGGAACATGTTTCCTGATGGGAACTGCAGCTTCTATGGGACCACACTGGAACAGTTCGTTCCTGAAATACTACACCTCCATAGAAAGGACTCATGCCATATCCTGTGGGACTGAGCCCATGATGGAGCAGGAGAGTAGCCTAAGAAGGTGGTCACAGAGATTAATTGTTATGAACATGAATTGACTGCTGTCCTTATTCCCCATGAACCTATACTGCTTGGGAGGAAGAAGTAGAGTCAGGAATGAAGCTGAGCATGAGAATAATGAAGGGATGGAAGGAAGGGTTTTTAGCTTTGCCATCCTACTTTAGTTTTAATAGGCAATAAATGAAATTAATTTTCCTGAATTTGGCTTGTTTTGACCAGACAGTAATTCATAAACACCCTGCCTGGCTTTATCTCAACACAAAAGCTTTTCTTACTTTCTCCCCTCATCCTATTGATGAGGGGATTGAGAGAGCAGTTTGGTGGGCATCTGGCAGCCAG
The DNA here is from genome assembly GCA_013399135.1 of Heliornis fulica. Taxonomy (NCBI): domain Eukaryota; kingdom Metazoa; phylum Chordata; class Aves; order Gruiformes; family Heliornithidae; genus Heliornis; species Heliornis fulica. The sequence goes on along the minus strand of VXBZ01001041.1, from coordinate 36,326 downwards.
CCAAGTATAACCCACCATACTAGCTCTTTAAGTTTTAATGAAAATAAACCAATTAAGAGTAAACTGATTATTAACAACATAATCAGGGTCACTTCTTGGTGACAAAACTATGAGAAATGCTAATTATGTGCTTTAGTAGGCTAGTATTAATTTATTAGTAATTAAAATGAATTGCAAATGAAGCATCAATCCAAAAGTAGCCAAAAAGCATAACTATATTTCTGTTGGCCAACAAGACAGTGGTATTCAGTTTACTGCATGAAGACTGCTTATAAATTATTTCTTAGTCTAGCTTCCAGGGAAGTCTTCTAGCATAGATGTTGATTCAACAACCACATTTACGTAGAAGGTAATTAAAACCTGATGCCCCCAACTCTTGATGAAATGTTCTACACAATGGGTAGACCACTATAGAAACACAGAATGATTAGGGATGGAAGCAACCTTAAAGATCATCTAGTCCCAACCACTCTGCCATGGGCTGAGACACTTCTCACTAGACCAGGCTACTCAATGCCTTATTCAAACTTGCCTTGAACACCTCCAGGGAGGGGGCATCCACCACTTCCCCGGGCAACCTGTGATCACCACCCTCAGAGTGAAGAATTTCTTCCTAATATCCAATCTAAATCTACCCTCTTCCAATTTAAAACCATTCTCCCCCACCCTATCACTATATGCCCTTCTAAAAGGTCCCTCCCCAGCTTTCTTGTAGGCCTCTTCAAGTACTGGAAGGTTGCTATAAGATCTCTCCGGAGTCTTCTCTCCACCAGTCTGAACAGCCCAAATTCTCTCAACCTGTCTAAACAGGAGAAAAGCTCCAGCCCTCTGATCATCTTTGTGGCCCTCCTCTGGACCCTCTCCAATAATTCCATGGCCTTCCTTTGTTGAGGACTCCAGAACTGGACACAGTACTCCAGGTGGGGCCTCACGAGAAGAGAGTAGAGGGGCAGAATCACCTCCCTCGACCTGCTGGCCATGCTCCTTTTGATGCAGCCCAGGATGTGGTTGGCCTTCTGGGCTGCAAGTGCACATTGTCAGCCTATTCTATCTCTACTTATATAGATATAAGTGACTTTATGCTCTGAAATCTGCACAAACCATATTTGATCAGACATGACAAGCACAAGGAGACTCAGATAGAAGGAAATCTGTTCATTGAATCCAAAATTCAGAATCACAAGTTCCCCCATGAAAGATATAAGAACCTCAAAGAAAAAAGAAAGACTTTTCAATATGATTTCCTCTCTCACTACAATACAGGCAAAACTTGCGCAGTTTATCCTTAAATACTACTTAAGATGTCAGAATGAAGGACAGGATTCAGAATTAATTTCAGACATTGGATTTTTACTAATACAGAATTTCTTTGCGTTCATGGAATCTCTTTTTTAAGTCACATAAGTGTGAATTCTGATATCCTTCATTGTGAGAAGTTTTCTCAGTTAGATGTTTTACTCTTGGAAACTTTTCTGTGATCTCAGTAAGATCACATGCTGGAGCAGATCCGAAGGAAAGCTGTGGAGATGATCAAAGGGCTCAGAACCTGCCCTGCGAGGAGCAACCAAAGGACCCATTGCTGGAAGTTTTGAAGGTACAATTGGACAGAGTGCTAGGCAATCTTATTTAGGCTCCCTTTCTCCTAAAATGTTGCGCCAAACGAATTTTTGAGGTTCCTTCCAACCTGGGCTATGCTATAACTCTGTGATTCTTAAGTTATTATGCATAAATAATGATTTAATTTTATTAATCACTGGGGACTTATGCATCAATTTTTTGTGTGTGTGGAGAGAGTGAGTCTAAATTAATTGAAATCAATGTAAATACTCAATTGATTCTGGAAGGCTCTATACTGTATACCAAACATTTAGAGTTGCTTCTGTTTGATATATATTTGCAGACTAAATTTGAGATTTCTAGATTAATCTAGTCTTTAAGAAGTCAGTGGTGAAAGGGCAACATCTCCATTGTTTGATTCATCAGACTGTAGACAACTTTCATTTAGTGCAAAAAGATGCCCTCTTTGAGGTGTCCTCTTTTCTCTTTATTTGAATTGCTTCAGAATTAACATAGATGGCGAACAGAACCCAGTGTATGACATTTAGAAGGCAGAAGGGTGGTTAAATCATGACCCTTGTTTGGAATGCTCTGAAGAGTTTTTTTGACTGACTTTTCAGAGGGAAATGGATAATCCCTTAAAAATAAGCTTTATAATAGAAAGCCTTGGCCACTGAAGAAGTAAGAACAAGAATCAAGTGTACTGTCACATGAGTGTTAAGGGATTATTTCCATTGAGTGAACCTTTACTCTCTGTAATTAACATATCTGAATTTTACTATGTACAGTCCCCTGATTGATCTTTGTTTCTCTGTATCTTGCTTTCCTAACATATCCATTCATAGTGTCCCAACCTGACTCTAACAGTTATTTACAGTCAGAAAAAAATCAATTTCTCAGTTTAGTCACATTCACCTCACTAGTTGCTTCATGTCAGCTGCTTAAACTAGGAAGTCTGCTCCCACAACAGAAATATTTCTTTCTGTCTGTCTTTTTCCTTCTAATCACTATCTCCATTAAAATAACAGATGAATACATACTCAATTTGGAGGACATATAGAGTCTAGTGTTGCTGTTTTAGTCTACCAGCTGCTTTATGCTGTTACCTTTTTACAAAGTCACTAAATTATGTATTTAATTCACCAAATGATGAACTTTCAGTTTATGAGAGACACTCATAATATTTAATCATATGTTCATTCGTATGATATTTATATTAATTTATTTAACCCATGTAACCTGTTGTAATCTTTAGCAAATAAAGGTAGAGGGAAAGAACCAATAACTGTGTCACTTCAGAGGCCCTATATCCTCTTACAGCTACAGAGCAAAACCAAAGCTGAGGTAACTCATGCAAAAGGAAAATACATGTCATCATTCATTCTTAACATTTACTATGATCAAACTTGGTATGTAAGGGATACCAGATGTCTCTTTTTTGACATTTATTGAAAGTGTTCACGTACAGCCCCATAACAGAATTGATTTTAAACATGCTGTTACTACTGCTAACAACAAAGTGCAATCATGCTGATAAATATTAATGGGCACAAATGTAAACTGCAACTAACACCCCCCATTAAAAGTGTCTACAAATTCTTATAATATCCTTTTAAGAAGACATTTTAATATCAAATTATCATTAATATATTCTAAACTTGCATGAAATTAAAGTTTTACTACCTTTTTGTTAACATAAGGGGCCAAAAGTCCCAATAAATGAAATTGTCTCCTTTATAGAACCTGGTACTTGCATGCAAAAAAATGTTCAATTTTCCCCGATAAACATGTGCTTGTTAAGGAGGCTGACTTAACAACGTGAATACACTCAGAGAACGTTCACGTCATTTGGCTTTGCCTCTCAGTAAATCCACAGGGAAAGATGGGATTTACCACTGTCTTATTGAACAAACTTTTATGCATGTTGTAACTCTACAGTATCATATACTTGTGGAATAAAATAAAGTCGCAGAGACCATTTTCAAGGAGAAAAAAATGTGAAGTTCTACCACCAGTGAAGATTTTGTTCAGAGGAGTGGATATGACTCCAAGCCAAAAGATCACCGTGTTGAAGTATAGTGCAGAGAGGTCTTTATTGATGGAAAAAAATAATAATGTCTCAAAACAGGACACCATGACAAACTCCATGGATTTTGTAAAGCAGTTTCTGAAAAACAGTTTTATACTTTTTCCTCACAAACAGGCAATTAAATCAGTAAGTGACCAACAGTTGTAACTCTATAAAAAAAACCCAAACCATAAGAATTCCAGTATTGTCTTACTGAAGAGGAAACAGTTTCCATTAGCATATATTTTTTAAAATGTATGTCTTGGTTCTGGCCAGGACAGAGCTGACTTTCCCAGGCAGCCAGCACAGGTGAGGTGAGTTGTCCAGGGCTGTGTCCATATTCCCTGACACCAATCCAGGCCCTATAAGAAGGGCTGGCAGGTCAGAGATGGGGGTTGGTGTTGTTCTGGGTTAGTTTGAATGTGGTTGAGTTGGTCCTTGTGTTGGTGCAGTGCTCTATGTTGTCATCGCGTTGGGTTGGTAAGGTGCTTAGTGATATCACCATGTGTGTCATTTTTTAGACAGCCAGAAGAGCTGACAAAGCTATTCAAAGTGGTATTCTAGATCATATGACCATATGTTCAGCATAAAAGAGGGCTAGTCAGGGAGGGGTGACAAAGCTTCAGGATGATCTATGTGGCAGTCCTGTAAGGTCATCAGTTCAGAAGCTGGATGTAGATCACCCACTTGCTGTATTCTATTGTAATTGCATTGTTATTTTCCTCTTCCTTTGCTGCTCTAGTAAACTGTCCTTATCTTAACACACAAGTTTTACCTTATCTTCTGATTCCCCATCCCACTGGGAGGGGTGAGCAAGTGGCTGCAAGGTGCTCAGCTGCTGTCTGGGACTGACACATGACATATTTTGAAAATAAATATTGGGTTTTATTTAGTGAGGGTTTTTTGTTTGTTTTTAAGTTGAATTTTGTTGTTTGTTTTTTTTTTTTAATAGGCTGTTCTTAGCTCAGTGTAGAGATGAGAGAAATGGAAAATGAGCTGTATTTCAGGTAAAATTAAAAAGATAATAAAACAATCAAACCAGATTGGTGTGCAGAATATCTAAGTGGCTAGCAAATGGTTACTTTGAAAAACTACGAATATGCTTTTACACAGAGTAAATACTTTTAAATGATTTTTAAGATTTTTTTCCATTAAGAAGGAATGTATATGGAAGATATTGATGTTTTTAATCCTTAATAAAATGTCTTTAAGATATGTCAATAAGAATTTTTACTTTCCACATTCATGACTTCTACATCTCACAGGCTGAACATTTGAGTTTTATTTTGTAGATTGAGGAAGAGTTACATGAGTTTTACTTGTAGTTTTATCTAAGAAAAGTCTATTCCAGCTGTGATTTCCTTTAGTTTCTTTCAGAAATTTAAATTCACTGTCTTATGTGTGTTATTCTACATGGCTATTAATACAGTTTGATCAAAGAAGGTATCCTACAAAGTGACAGAAATTCTTCTTTCCTGTTGCCACTACTAGTCTTTTGAATCTGATTTTGATTGTGGAATAAAATGAATTTTCATGAAAACTGATCTAAACTGTTTTCAGTTGTGCAGATTCTGTTAAAATTTTGAACAAAGTCAAATATACCTTAATAAGGTTAATTTTTTTGTCTCTTTTCAATAACATAAACACTGTGAATATGACATTAACAGTTACAAAATATTGAAAAAGATAAAATTCCACAGCCAACAAGGGTCACCTCACAAGGCACAGTTCCAAACAATTATCCTGCAATTCAAATCAAATAAGTGAGATTGCAGCAGAGTGATATATTTATTCTATAATTTATATGCGAATCAGGGTGTCACAAGAGGATTTATCTGGTGAGAAAAAAAGTGATGGAACAACATACAGACACAGAAGCTATACTTTTTTATTAGATGACATTCTTTGTCATTACACTTTCTCTCAAAATGTCTCTTTCCAACTTTTAAAGAGAAAATAAAAATCAACTGTAACAGCACATGGAAAAATGTGCCACGTTAACACCTCGAAATATGTCACTCTGAGATCAGTTTTAAATCCTGGGTATTACTTTCCTATTTGGAAGCAGAAATTATCTTGTATTTTTTCCCACTTTGAGATTGTCTCTCTAAACATTTTTTTTACTTCTTTCTCTGCAATTATTTTTAAAGTGTTCTCCTTCCACAGTTTAACACAACCAAATTTTCAGGTAGCATAGAGATATAAAAGAATCTGAAAAAGTATTTTGAATTTGATCATTAGGGTATTTTTAGACCAGCTCTTCCAGGAAAACTTCTGATTCTCTTCTCCTTTTTATTTTCCTCCATTATATTTTTAAATATTTACTTCAAGCCTCTAGTAGGGTACGAAACCTTCAACTGGTGTAACATGTTTAGGACAAAAGGAAATATTTTCAAGTTGCATCAGAGGAAGTTATGATTGGATATTGGGAAAAATTTCTTCCCTGAGAGTTGTCAGGCATTAAAACAGACTGCTGAGAGTGATGGTGGAGTTACCACCCTTGGAGATGTTAAAAACCCATGTAAATATGGCACTCCAGGACATGGTTTATTTGACATGGTAGTATTGGACAGGTGGTTGGGCCTGATTTTAGAGGTCTCTTCCAACCGTAAAGATTCTACATGATGCAAACACTTTAGGCAAAAGTAATAAATCCTTGTTCTCTCTCTTCTGGAATATGATAAAAGCTAGTGTTTGCAGGCTCATGAGAAGCATTCCCATAGTATTTTCTGTAATGTCTAGACCTAAGTACAGACACTTATTAGGGAGAAACTACAAAACATACTGGCCTAGGGTGAACACGATTCCAAAAGAAAAGTTTTGAGCTTCTACTTATTTATCTTAGTGCTATCCACCACCTTCTAGACTGACCTCCATCTTGTTTATACTGATCCTCGTCCAATTTTCTCATTAGAAAAAGAAGACACTACAGAATTTCAGTCTTGATGAATTTAACATAAAAAGCCATGTTTCCTTACATGGAGAGCATGAAAATTCTGTAGCAAATAGAATGCATATATTTGTCACAAAGGTCTTTGACAATTTTTTTCTGCAATTTGGAAATACCTTTTCTGTTATTAAAAATGTTTTTCTTCACATATTTTAAGAAAAAAAAAAAGAGAATCAAAGGAGAAAAATATTTTTATCCTGTAGCTTACTGTTAATGTTTCATCAATCAAATATTCGGGGGGGGGGGGGGNTTTTTGATCAAAACTAAAATTAAAAAAAAAGAGGGCAATGAAAAAAGACAAAGTCAGAAGTCAGAAAATACTTATAATTCTTGGTTAGAATGACATTTTAAATTTATTTTGAGGATATTTGTCAATAAAAGTAGTTTACAAATTAAAAATATTGACCCAAAACAGAAAAGGAAAAGCTCAAAGAGGGACTTAAAACCAAAATATATCTAGAGTCCCAAATTTTCTCTCTTTTTTCCTCTAAATACAATTTTATTAGTATGTTATCAGTATCTATTATTTATGGTGATAGGGTTTTCTTTTTTGGTTTTTTCTGGTTGTTTTTTTGTTTTTTTTTTTTGTGAATACATTGCTATGCTAAAAAACCAGGTCACTCAGCTCTACGTATTAATGCTAATGCTGGAAGGGTCAAATAGAGACCTATAGTAATGACCCATCTATAAATATGTAAACATACAGTGTGTTGCTGGTCAAAATTACAAACATTATTGTTGCCGTTTATTTGATTTCTTAATGTCTTGAAATTCTGGGATGTATTTGTACAACAGATTTCTCAATATTTCCTAGTAAAACTATGAGCTTAAATGCTATGTATTTAGGAGGTTTTGTCTTAAAACCCATATTAGGTTTCTCAGAAGGTTAGGAACTCAAGAGCCTGAGACACACTGTCTTCATCCAATATAGTTGTTCTTGCATTTTTTTTTTTTCTCAGGCAGTGGTAGTGTTGATCTGTTCAGAGGTTTAGACAGTAGAAAACTTATTTTGTCAAAAATACCAGCTAAACAGAATCTGTTATAAACATAGATAGAACTGATCTTTTTCTTCTCAGTGATAACATTAGAGTGGAAATAAGAATGATGCTGTTTCTTCCTCAACCCAGCAATCTTGCACTAGAAGGCACAGCTAAGAATAAACAGCTATTTAATATCTCTCCTTTAGCTATTCCTCACTGGTGTAGATGGAAGTATTTATTAACCACTGATATATTTATCACTAACAAGTCCTCCATTTAGTCTGAGAGGTTAAAAGTAGCAGTGGGTTAGAATGTCATTAATGAGGCTAGCAAAAATACCAAAAAAGCATCATCTTAATAGTCAAGTAAAGGCACTTAAAATTCTAGTCTAACAAATTATCAACTCACAACCACCTGATTCATGCAGTGTAACTGCAGGTAACTGAAAGCTAATTTAACTATCTAAGCTCTGAATTTACTTATAGATAACATGCTTTAAAGATCTAGTGGGGCAGGTTATCCCTGTACGGCTGCCAGATGACCACCAAACCACTCTCCTCAACAGAGATAGAAAATAAGATGAAAAGGCTCATGGGCTGAAATAAAGACAGGGAAAATGCTTACCAGTTACTGTCAAACAGGCTCCTTTCCACAAACTATAGTCCATCAGGAGTGGACTGGAGAGTCACGATTCCTTCCAGAGCAACTTTGTGTGTTCTTTCCACAGGCAAGAAGTCTGTTCCTGTGTGGACTTTCCATTGGGTGCATCTTCCTTTAGGGAATCTCCAGCTCCTGCAACATGGGGTCCTTCACAGGCTGCAGTGTGTATATCTGCTCCAATGTCATCTCCATAAGCTAGAAGGGAACCACTTGTTTCACCATGGCCTTCTCCTTTGACAGAAAAGGAGTTCCAGTAACTCCTTCCCTCCTTCCTCAGATTCTGCAGGGCTGTTTCATGTTTTTCTCAGTCCTTGATCTCATATTTGCTGCAATGCAGTGTTTTTACTCTTTCTTAAAAATGTTTTCACAGGGGGACCAGCAGCTTGGCTGATGGGCTCAACTGTGCCCTGTGGTGGGAACAAACTGGAACCTGCTGTGTCTGGCACAGAGCAGTCCCTGGCCACATTTCAGAGACCACCACTGCAGCAGCCTTGCTACAAAAGCCTTGCTATTTAAACCAAAGACGTGTACACATGTCTAGAGGAAGATTTATGTCATTCCAGGATAAGTGTCCGTGACTTTTTAAAAAAAAGTTTCAAGGCTGAGCTGAATGAAGAAGAGCAGTTTAGCCAGAGCAGTTTAGCTCAGTATGACCAGATGTTAAATAATGGCATCTTGTTTCTGAATTAATCTTGAGATTGTTTGATTTCATGAAATTGATTGCTCCACAGATAATTTGAACAGCACACTCAAAAGTAGTTTTGAAGTGATTTGGTTTGGGCTAAACTCGATTACAGAACATGTATTTTTTCTTAGTTTTCCAACAAATCAAATTTTTCACCTAGTGCTACTTTGCCTTAGCTATTTTTCCTAAATCTGAAGTACAAAACAAGACTCAAGTCTCATGTACAGAATAATAATTTTAAAATGCTTTCAGATGGCTCTATAAAGAAAACTCACCAATCTCATACTTTCATAGAGTTATTTTTTAAAGAAAATTTAGAATTGTGTTTGTTTTCAGAAAATTTTAAAAGTGACTGATGGTGTTGCAGCACTTTTTTAAGCAGCTTATTAGTCATGATGAAATAATACTATCACAAGTAGTACATTATCAAATCAGGGGATTACAGCCTTACTAGAGTTATACAGAAACTTTCATAGGTACCTGATCAAAGACATTTGTCAGTACTTTTTCCCCAGTTTCTTTCAAATAGTAAGTTTTTGAGAAATTGATGGGTTCTGGAATTTTGTCATAGGTTCAAACCAGTCTAGAAGCAGGGAGAGACATTTGATGAAATTTTTAACACCTTAACAATAAAAAGAGCATTTCCTCAAAACTTTTTTATAAAAGGTGTTGGGCTCTGTCAAGTATTACTATTATCATAAATTTGTAATGATAGGCATAGAGGCTATATGATATTTTGCTTAGGAAAAAAAAATGTACAGCTAGAAAAACAGAAGAATCAAGCTATTGACTCATAATAGAAAGTTCAAGACTTTTAGAGGAATACAGACATCTGAAGGAACTTCTGATTAAACTGTTTTCAAATGCTGAAAGAGAAGCATTTATTCAACCATAAGGAAACAGGTCTTTAAAAAGGACCTGGAGACAAGGTTCCAACTGCTATTTACTGCCAAATGCACTATTAAACTCACTGAAGGATATTTATGAGGAACACTGCATTTTACAGTATTTTATATTGCAAATTTTGAGAGCAAATCTCTTCAGTTTACTTGTGAAAAGCATTCCCTGAGTAAATGTCATACAGAGGTCAAAGTGTATCCAAGAAATAGAGTAGGCCCTATGTATTTTATCATTCTCTTCACTATAATGGCTTGTTACATTCTAATCATCTCAAAGTATGTAGGAAAGGGAACAACTATACTTAAAACATTTATTTATCCTTCTCCCATTCTATAAGCAGCTGGGAGGAGACTCATGACTGCTATCTCTTCTTCATGTTGGGGATTTCAACTTAAGAGTATGGTGCAGCAGAGAGAAGATGGTCCAGGAGGATCCTGGAGTGTGCAGAAGAGAAATACATGACATAGCTGATGAGTGAGCCAACTATGAAAGGCACCTTGGTGGACTTGTTGCTTGTAAACAGGAAGGACTTTGTGGATGACATGATGGCTGGAGGTCATCTTGGGCAAAGCAGTCATGAAATGATAGAGGTTCTGATTCTCAGAGAAGTAAGGAGGGGAGTCAGCACAACTGCCACCTTGGTCTTCAAGAGGGCAGACTAGGGCATGTTTAGGAGACTGGCTGACAGGGTCCCTTGGGAGGCAATCCTGAGGAGCAAAAGAGTCCTGGAAGGCTGGATACTCCTCAAGAAGGAAATCTTAAAGGCACAGTAGCCAGCCATATCCACAGGCTGAAAGACAAGCCACCAAGGAAGACGACTGGCCTGGCTGAACAGGGAGTTTTGTCTGGAACTCATGAAATAAAGGAGAGTTTGTGGCCTTTGGAAGAAGGGGCTGTCAACTCGGGATTGCTAAGATGTCACTGCAAGAATGACAAAGATGTTGTAAGGCTACACAGGGAGAAAATTAAAAGGGCCAAAGTGCACCTAGAACTTGGCCTGGCTACTGCAGTTAAAAAGAATAAAAAATATTTCTCTAAATACATTAAAAGCAAAAGGAGGACTATGGAGAATCTCCATCTGTTGTTGAGTGTGGGTGGAAACAAAGGATGAGGAAAAGGCTGATGTACTTAACGTCGTCTTTGTCTCAGTCTTTAGCGGTAAGCCCAGTTGTTCCCAGGGTACCCATCCTTGCCAGGATGGGTACCCTGGAAGCTGGCAAGCAGTCATGGAGTGTTGAATAAAACCCCCACAACCCAAGGGGAAATGGGTAGTACCCTGCGATGCCACTTAGACTCAAGCAAGTCTATAGGACTGGATGGGATCCACCCAAGGAATCCCACAGAGGAAGCTGATAGAAGTGCTTACCAAGTCACTTTCCATCAGCAGTTCTGGCTAACCAGGGAGGTCCCAGCTGGCTGTAGATTAGTCAGTGTGACACCCATTCACTGGAAGGGCCAGAAAGCGGGAACTGCAGGCCTGTCACCTTGACCTCAGTGCCAAGAAAGGTCATGGAGCAGATCATCTTGAGTGCAGTCATGTGGCATATACAAGATAACCAGTTGAACAGTCCCTGTCAGCAGAGTTTTATGAAAGGCAGGTCCTGCCTGCTAGACTAACCTGTCTCCTTCTATGACAAAGTGACCTGCTTAGTGGATGAAGGAAAGACACTGTCTACCTGGACTTTGGTAAAGCTTTTGCTGCCAGTTCTCACAGCATTCTTCTGGAGAAACTGGTTGCTCTACAGCTTGTGGAAAGGAGGCTTTAGTTAGGTGGGTATTGGTCTTTTCCCCTAAGGGACAAGTGATAGGACAAGAGGAAATGGCCTCAAGTTGCCCCATGGGAGGTTTCGGTTTCATATTAGGAAAAAATTCTTCACCAAAAGTATTATCAGTCATTGGAACAAGCTTCACAGTGGAGTGGTTTACTCACCATCCCTAGACATATTCTAAATGACTTGTAGTGTGGTGCTTAGCAATGCTAGGTTAATGGTTAAACTCTATGAACTTAAGGGTCTTTTCCAAAAAAAACAATTCCATTTTTTCAATCAAAGAAAGATATTTGGAGAATAGTTTTATATTAATGCAAAATCAAACATCATAGTTGTACAGCTCTTGGAATTTTTTCCTCCTTCTGCTGTTATCATTTTCATATAATTTTCAGATAACAGCAGTTTCATTGGGAAAAATAATACAAAGAAAAAAGTTCAGAACTCATTTCATGATAAGTCACTGGGGCAGCAGTACATCTTGTAACTTGTAAATCAGAAGGTGGTGGTGATCATATTAGATTAAATAAATCATAATAAGTTAAAAAATAATAATACTGCTACAATGTCCTTTTATGACATCTGCCCATGCTCATAAAATGTTTTATAGTTCAATGATCTTTGTGGAGCTGTCTCAGTGCTTATTCACAACTACTTTTCAAGTTCCTTGGCAGAGAGACGTTGACAGGTAATTTTGCATAGAAAAACCCAAGACTTCACATGATCTCGAATGATATATTGGAGGAAATGTTTCAAAACGGATATCCTCCTTTTACTAGGGTTTGTTTTGTTTTGTTTTTCTAATAAAAAAGTCTATTCTTTAATCCTGAGAGAGTTTTGGAATTCATCCTTTCCCTGTGTTAAGAGCACAGTGACAGCCATCATATCATCTAACCATGTCATTTTATGCATCTACTTCCACAGGGTGAATGTTGCTTCATCAATTCTCTGTTTTAGTTGTTTTTTTTGTTTTGTTTTGTTTTGTTTTGTTTTGTTTTGTTTTGTTTTGTTTTGTTTTGTTAGTATATAGCAGTTTTACAGCAAAGGTACAAACACTGAAATGTTGGTCTTGTTAACCTTGTAAGAAAATTCTGTTTGGCTTCAGTGTGGTAAAATTTCTCCCATAGATCTTTTTTCTTAGAAACATTTTACATAGATTGACCTCTTCCTGTAGAAAACATGAGCATTATTTATCTAATATTTTAGTTTATTTTCTTCAGGGTTTTTTCTGAATATTATTAAATAAGTAGTCCTCCAACAGAGAAGAATAGGAACAAATTGATTGAACATTTTTAAGACATATAAGATTTATTAATATTTTATTCATATTCAGGGAAAGATGAAACATTCTAATGCTCTTTTCTTTGTATTTGAGCCTTTAAGAGGACATTTTACTAAGAAAAGACAGTGGCAACCAAGATGGAAGAGGGGATGCCCAGGAGGGTGTAAGTGCAAGTCGCTGACTTCAGACAGTGCCAGAGCCTACTCCTCCCAGGGGAGGATGGTAGCAATCCCACCTGTGTGAGGTGCGAGCAGGTGGAAGGTCTGCTCAGCGTGGTGGCAGAGCTCAAAGAGGTGGTGGAGAGACTGAGAAGCATTGAGGACTGTGAGAGGGAGATGGACTTGTTGAGTAACTCCCTGGCATGCCAGAGGAATGGGCACCAGGGAGGTTTTCCCCAAAAAATGATGGTTTCCTAGCCCTGTCAGGCAAAAGGGGGAGACCTGGGAGGTGGAGAGGGTTGGAAGAAAGTTCTGGCTCGATGTTGTGGGCAAACTCCCACCCTGCCTACCTCACCTGCCCAGGTACCCCTAAGCAATAGGTTTTAGGAGCTTGGAGTTGAAGGGGAGGCAAGCAAGAAGGGGAGGGAGGGTCCCAAGTTGCCAAGGGTGAGGCAGTCACTCTGTGCCTCAAGACAGCCCCTTCCGGGAAGGAGAGAAAGGTGATTGTTATTGGTGATTCCCTCCTCAAGGGAACAGAGGGCCCCATATCCAGACCAGACCAGGTAGGGCAGTGTGCTGCCTCCCTGGGGCCAAGGTCAAGGACATAACTAGAAAATTCCCTGATCCGGTTCACCCCTCCTATTGTTACCCATTGCTCATTGTTCAGGTGGGCAATGGTGAAGTCTCTCAGAGAAGCCTGAGAGTGATCATAAGAGACTTCAGGGGTTTAGGGAGGCTGGTTGAGGGAGGGGAGCACAAGTGCTGTTTTCCTCAAATCCCAGCTGGGGTGGTGAGGGACACAGAGCAAGCTAGAAAAACAGAGGCAGGTGTTAAATAAGTGGCTGAGGGATTGGTGTCACCTCAGGAACTTTGTGGGTTTTGATCGTAAGGCAGTTTACTTGGCACCCAGCCTTATGGCTGTGGATGGGTCTCCAAGGGGAAAGCGGATCCTAGCTCAGGAGCTGGCAGGGCTCTTTGAGAGGGTTTTAAGCTAGGTATGAAGGGGAAAGGAGATAAAATGATGCTCGCTGGGGTTGAGCGAGTAGTTCATAGATATCAACTTGAGTTTATGAGTGAAGAGGGTAGTGGTCAGTGGGACAGAGAAAGGCTTAGGGATGATGTTGTTCTAGGAGATTTCAGGGAAGAATCTTTGGATTGCCCTGAAGGATCTTTTGAGGACTTCTTGGAGGAGGTATCATTGACTACTCCCCACCTGAAATCTTCTTGTGGCCCTCTAGGATTACCAGTACTTGCTGCTTCCCTGAGGTGCCTGTACACTAACTCAAGCAGCATGGGAAATAAGCAGGAGGAGTTAGAGATCTTTGTGTGGTCACATGGCCACAATCTCATTGTGATTACGGAGATGTGGTGGGACAGCTTGGATGGCTGGAATGCTGTCATGGATGGCTATGTTCTTTTTAGGAAATTCAGGCTAGGGAGATGAGGTGCTGGTGAGAGAGCAGCTGGAATGCATTGAACTCCACTCTGTTGAGGGTGAGAGAGCTTGTGGGTAAGGATCAAGGAGCAAGCTAGTATGGGTGACACTGTTGTGGGTGTGTACTACAGGTCCCCTGATCAGGAGGAGAAGGTTGATGAAACCTTCTACAAGCAACTGGAAGTAGACTCATGACCCCATTTGCTGGTTCTTAAGGGCAACTTCAATTACCCAGATATTTGTTGGAATAGCAACAGGGCCAAGCAGACACATTCCAGATGGTTTCTGGAATGTGTTGAAGACACCTTCCTTATACAGATGGTTGAGGATCCAAGCAGGGGTGGGGTGAGGAGTAATCAGCATGGATTCACCAAGGGGAAATCAGGCTCGACCAACCTTGTAGCATTCTACGATCACCAACTGGGTAGATGGAGGGAGAGCAGTGGATGTCATCTACCTTGACTTCAGCAAGACTTTTGATACTGTCTCCCACAGGATCCTGATAACAAAGCTGAGAAAGTGTGGGATAGATGAGTGGACAGTGAGGTGGGTCGAGAACTGGCTGACAGGCTGGGCTCAGAGTGTGGTAATTAGTGAAGCAGAGTCTGGCTAGAGACCAGTGAATAGTGGTGTTCCCCATGGGTTGGTGTTGGGTCTGGTCTTGTTTAACATCTTCATCAACGACTGTGATGAGAGAATAGTATCCACCCTCAGCAAGTACACCGATGATACAGAGCTAGGAGGAGTGGTGGACACGCAGGAATGCTGCGCTGCCATTCAGCGATACCTGGACAGGCTGGAGAGCTGGGCAGTGAGGAACCAGATGGGGTTCAATGAAAGCAAGTGTGGGGTCTTGCACCTGGGAAGGAACCGCTGTGTTTATCAGTATAGGCTGGGGGATGACCTGCTGGAGATGAGCTCTGCGGAGAAGGACCTGGGGGTCCTGGTGGATGACAGGTTGGCCATGAGCCAGCAATGTGCCCTGGTGGCCAAGAAGGCCAATGGGATCCTGGGGTGCATTAGGAGAAGCGTGGCCAGCAGGTCGAAGGAGGTGATCTTCCCTCTCTACTCTGTCCTGGTCAGGCCTCACCTGGAGTATTGTGTTCAATCTTGGGCTCCCCAGTACAAAAAAGACAGGGATGTCCTGGAGAGAGTCCAGTGGAGGCCACAAAGATGATTGAGGACCTGGAGCATCTCCCGTATGAGGAAAGGCTGAGTGAGCTGGGGCTGTTCAGTTTTGAGAAGAGAAGACTGAGAGGGGATCCCATCAATGTTTATAAATATCTGAAGTGTGGGAGACAAAGGGAGATGTCCAACCTCTTTTCAGTGGTCTGTGGGGACAGGACAAGGGGCAATGGTTACAAGTTGTACCACAGGAGGTTCTGCACCGATGTGCAAAAGAACTTCTTCACAGTGAGGGTTATGGAGCTCTGGAACAGGTGGCCAAGGGCGGTTGTGGAGTCTCCTTCTCTGGAGATATTCAAGACCCATTTGGATGCCTACCTGTGCAACCTCTTCTAGGGAACCTACTTTGGCAGGGGGTTGGACTCAATGATCTCCGAAGGAACCTTCCAACCCCTACAATTCTGTGAATCTTTGAGGTCCCTTCCATCGTAAATCTTCTGATTCTATAAAGTATTTATTTTAACAGTTAAAGAAACATTTGTACTAATGAGATGATATACATGAAGATATTTCCCTTTATGGTCTCTTGTTGTCTTCTCCTTACTCTGCTTCATCTTGGAAGTTTGGATTTCTATGCTTGATGAATGGTAAAATCTCCGCGTATATTTGGTAGAGAAACATCAGGTTTTTACGAGGGTGTTTTTAATCTCCTGAAAGAGAACAAAATTAATAATAACATCACTACTGCATACAATAAAATACAATATAGGTGGCATAAAATAGTGCATCATGTTTGTGAAGCACTGCTAATTCCTTACTCCAAAAATATACAAAGTATAAAAAGGATTAAATAACAGTTAGGAAATTGTTGGTTAGCCAATTGTAAATTACAATTATTAAAATCTCATTACTGAACTTCAATTCTTAAGTATTTGGAAGAACCTAAAATCACTTCTTTTTTTTTCTTTTCTCCACAGCAAATAATTTTGTCAGACACATTTTTCCTGTGTTTTAGAATGGCTTAACCTTGCACTGCCTTGTTTTTTGAAATAGTGCTTATAACTTTTATGTACAAATCACTTTAACAACTTGCTTTAAATCTTGCTTTACACACACTAGTGTGAACACAGGCACTTAATAACTTGCTTATATACGGCTAAGGAAATATCAATGTTTTGTTTAAACTCTTCCTGCTATCTACCGTGAGCCATACAGTTGCCAAACAAGGCCATATTGCCTTATCAGTTCCAATTTGTTGCTGGTAAAACACAGTGGAAAGCAAAGTGTTTTCTTATACTCTGACATGCTGTATGGGAACTAGCCCCTCCACATGCTCGCTTAAAATGAAACAGATTGAATATTGCTCAGTCAACAGAATTTCTCAAAACACTAAAAAATAAATCATCTAACATTATTTTGGGTTCCATTAAGTATGGGGGGGAAAAAAAAAGAAAAGAAAAAAAAAAGAAAAAAAAGGAAGTGCCTTTCTTTCTAAATGCAAAGAGATATTCACAGGTTATTTTCAAAATTGACTTTGTTTTCCTTTTTAAGGAATCCAGATCATTTTAAAGCCAACCACACAGTGATGGAAATAGAGGAAAATTGCAGCCATTAAGCGCAGACAGGAAATGTATGCACCAGCTTTAGTTCAACATGAAAATTAAATCCAAACTGCTAGAAACTAGGTCTGGATTTTAGTGTTAATTGTTCACATGCCCTCAATACAAATTATTCACACTAATGTACTGCATTAGCCAAGCCTGTCACTTCTACAATATTTTTTTGTTGTTGTTGCTGTTGTCGTTTTGTAAATGCCATCTCATTTTCTGTCCATTGTAGGAATTTAGGTAAGCTGCTTTAGTTGTAAGAAAGTTCTGAGCATAACATTTAAGGCTGCTGCAGCAGTTTCATGGATCATTAACAATTTGCTAATATTGTTTTAGCTTGCAAATTAGTGCAGCTTAGTGACTAAGGAAAGGTTCCATAGCTGTCATCAATCAGACTAAAATTCTTCATGCATGAGATGAAAAACGATTTTTAGCCTTTGAGGCTCAGACAGCAATTACTGTAACAAAAAGAAAAAAAAAAAGAAAAAAAGGGGGGTGAGAGGAGGAGTGTAGGGGAGAAAGAAAGCTATATAAAATCCTGTTAGCAATTCTATTAAATGTATTTCTTGTTGCACTAGAAAAGAACTAACACATGCTGTGTAACCATGCCATAACTTCCTGCTGTATTAATGAAGTGACAAACTTAGAAGGGAAAAAGAGAACCTTTCACAGTAAATGACAAGAGATTAGTGAATAAAGAAAAATAAAAATAAATCCAAACCAAACCACAACCCCAAATATGGGAGTTTATATATGTATTTCTTTCATCATTTGCTCACTCCTTTTGTATTTGCTCTTACTGAAAGTTTGAGCGATGCAGTTTCACTCACATGGATGCTCACATGGAAACCAAATCCTTAGCTTCCATGCTCTAGTACTCACAGATAGCAAATTCTAAACACCATGTACACACACCTTCATGAAGGAGGAAAATCCCAGACTTCTTGGATTCTCTTGGCAGAGACCTACAGCAGTACACTTAGGAAGCCAACAAGCATCTCCTGGGAAACACTCAGCAACACTAGTGCAAGCTCCGTTATCACTGAGTTTTTCAGAGCAGCTAGCAGTGCCCATCCAGAGTGTGAGTGTACTGCTCACAATGAGGTTTCCCTGCCAGAATCTCCAGCAAAGCAGAGGGCAAGAACAGATGCATTACAGAGAGCAGCAAGGCAGAAACTCTAGGGAGTTATGTTACTCTTGCATCATATGCAATCAGTGTCTCCAGCCTCACTACACGAGAAAAACAAATAGATTACTTAGTGGCTTATAGTGTTTTTTTTGTTTGTTTTTTGTTTTAACCCAAGTCCTCTCACTCTGAAATATTTTTCATCCATCCATCCATCATCTTTAAATGAACCGATACTCGTTTGTTCCTATTGTCTTCACTGCACTGTTCCTTGCAGTTCTTTCCATTTTCAAACTCTGGCAAAACTTCCCATTAATTCTTCCCCTCTCTCATTGCTCTCTGTCACACCTGGTACCTAGCTCATTCTCATCTTCTTCACTGTAGCTCTATGGTTCTTTCTTTCAAATATTTCACTTTATAGAAGCTCATAAACTCTACCCATCTATATAAAAACTGCATTAAAGAAGTAGAGAAATGGTAATACAAGGTAGCAACAATATCATTGTGACTTCTTCATACTACATGTGTCACTTGGTGTCGGGGATCGTACAGGTTTTTCCATTTATGAGTCAGAAATGCATGCAGAAAAGAGCATGTACCTGTACAGTGGTCATCATAGTTCCCACCTCATTTTAGCTTAAAATGCTGATGTCTCAGAGAGATGGGACATGAATCTGAGAACAGGCATCATTGTAGTGCCATCATATTTTGTTAAGTTCTGTTAAGGTACAAGAAAGTAAGGCCTAAATTTTCAAATTTATCAAAATATTTTTCAGGATCAGAGTCTATGTTCTTTATGTACAGTAAGAGATGGAACTCAAGTGCCAGAGATATTTGTAAGACTCCATCTGTAACTCAGTATTAGTAATCAAGATCACCTAAAGACAGGAAAAATTCAGACAGTGTGACACACTGATTTTTTTAGTGTGCCACAAGCTAGACGATCAATATTTTCTAAGCTAAAAGACGAGTGTAACAAAAAAATTTAAAAAGTTTTCAAATATCCTTTTTTTTCATGTTTCTTTTTGAACCCATGTTTACTAATTGAACATTTTCCTGCCTTCAAAAAAGTTCCTTTTTTTTTTTTCTGCTTTTCAGGAGTGTCTCAGATGGGCTGTCTTTCTGAGGAACATAGATAACAATGTCATTTGTGAAGTAAATCAAAACTCCAAACAATTCTTTTTTTTATTGGACAATTGCAAAATTGTTACAATAGATGCAGTAAGAAACTAGAGGCAAATAAATGGACAAACAAGTTTTGTGAACAAGAAATAAAAGCTTTTTAAAGTTATTTGATATAAAATAATTGCTTAGCTTTAAGATATTGATT
This sequence comes from Heliornis fulica, assembly GCA_013399135.1. NCBI lineage: Eukaryota > Metazoa > Chordata > Aves > Gruiformes > Heliornithidae > Heliornis > Heliornis fulica. Next base: position 16,697 of record VXBZ01001041.1, on the reverse strand, counting down.
AATTTAATAAGGTAATAATTATATTTATCAGATGGGAAAGTTGTGGTATTATTACTATTATTTATTATTATTATTATTATTATTACTACTGTCATTGATGTAATTATTATTATTACAAAGCTTGTAGTCTGGGGTGGGTTTTTTAAATGTCATAATTTAAAATAGTAAAGAGAAATAACCAATTCTGATTTAAAGTTCAGTTTAAGTTAATGTGAAAGGGATAATCTAATTAAGTGGTGACATAAACGCAGATAAGTACTTGCATTACAACTCTGTCAAATTCTCATATAGAAGCTTATGTTTGTCTAAACTTTGATACTAAAGAGTACTCCCAGCTCACTTCATGTTACACAAGAATAATCATGTTTTTTGTGGCACAATTGGCAGATGTGAAACTTCATATGAGAGCTTCATATCCGTGTCACAATTTTCCAGTGCAAAGAACGTGGTTGAACTTAATTAAAAGAGAGTCACAGGTTCAAGTATTTCTTTTACAGTTTCTCTAAGTGATAGAGTTTGAATTTGTCAATAAGAAAAAAATAATAATTGAAAATAAAATAAAACACTGGCACTTTCTGAGCCAGTGAGCAACAATATATTAAACAATGTTCCAATAAAGAACACATTTAACATTTTAATTTTGAAGACAGTTATATGCAAAAGAGTCTGTGAAATCAAGTCAATGCACTTAAACATTTCTTCTTGATTTCAGTAAAAAACTAAAGTAAAAACAAGAACCTTAATATACCAAAAAGTTTCTTTAATCATATTCTACATTTCAGAAAGACTTAAAATGTACATAGATAACATGTTTTCTTGGTATATTAAGTGTTAATAGCACTTCTGGTACTGTAAGCCATACACATATTTCTAATTATGACATTTTTAATCAAATCATCCAACAGAACTGTTATTACAGTTAGATTTATTTAGATTTATTTTATACTCTTATACAACATAATATAATCCATCCATCAAAAAAAATGTAATTATTTGTTACTTTTTCCATTTATAAGGATTTTTTTAATCAGCTAGACAAGTTGACTTATGAATCCTATTTTTGAGACTTCACTATCCTTTAAAGTTAATTTAGGAACATCAAATAACTAAAATTAAAAGAAACCAAACCAAAACAAACAAACTTTTTAAAATGACAATGAAAGCACTGCCTTTAAATATTTCTTTTATTTTTTTTTTTTTTGGTATTTACTAATGTAATAAATCTGGTAATAAATGTAATAAATCTCCCTATACTATACTCCCTATATTAAAAGAATATGTTATATGTTTTAGCAAAACAATTTTGTAATCAACATATCAAAAATAACTAATAAAGAACATGAAGTTCTTTAAATATATTACAGATTTCTCAGTTAACATTTCAGGAGAATGATTACTCAAACATTTAATTCAACAAGTGTTGATGAGAACATCTAAAATGATAAACAGTGGAGAATGATTACTCAAACATTTAATTCAACAAGTGTTGATGAGAACATCTAAAATGATAAACAGTAAAGATGTTTTAATTTTGACTGTAGGTTACATATTTTGTCTTTCTCTAGTGTCAGGCCTATAATATTTATTTATTCATTCATATGAGCTTGTTTATTTAAAAATATTCCATTTGTGTCTACATTATTACACAATTCTAAACATCCAAAAAAGCAGCCATGATGAGCACTGATGAATTAATAAAGAAAAAATCACACATTTAAAATAAATCAACTTTTCTCCATGCCAAGCAGCATGGAATCTTAATAGCAAATTATAATGCTTCTAATACATTGTGTCCTTATGGGTAAGCAATTAAAGATGATTCTCATCAATAACTATTTTATGTTACAGGTATTTTATAAATAATCTTCTTTAGTCTCAGCAACAATATGCACTAGAACATAGTTTTCTTAATTTGGTAAATTTTGTAGTAAATAAAATACACTCACCACAGAATCCTGCCAACTGGGAGTATCATAGGCTGGATGTAGTATTCTTTTTAAAAAATTTGGAAGTAATTCCTCATTATTGTGTTCTATGCATAATATAGACAAAACTGTATTTCCTATTGACTAGTAATGTTGCCTTTTTTAGCATTGGGTAAACTTTGCCTGTCAATGAACATAGAAATCTTATGGACTATAAATAAGTAAAAAACACAATGAAAGCATTCAAGAGTATTCTGACAAATTCAAGTGTTTTGTCATTATTTAATAAGCAATCTTACGCTTGCTGTCACATATCTTACAGTACCAAATAGCACATTGTAAATTATCATTGCTTAAACTATTGCCCTAAAGCGGTTTGTTCCCAGTTTACACAACAGAGAAAAATCAGAACTGATTTTGAATACAGATAGCCAACTCTGTAGAAGTTGAGGGAAAAAGCTTTAGAACATGTCATTTCTCTTAGCATCTTGATACCTGCATCAGCCAATTTTATTCTTTTTTTCTAGCCATTGGGAGTTTAAATGCTGTGAGATTTTAAATCCTCAGCCTTTGCAGAGGACAAGACATTTCACAGAAGCAGAGTATTGCCTGCATATTTCCAGCATGTTCTCCTTTGATTTGGACAAGGTCTGTACTGTGTAGCCATTTCAGTTTTGGCAGGTACTCAGATTGGAGGGCTCAAAAAAAAAAAAAATCTAATGATTAGCATTATACACACACACACACACAAAAAAAAACCAAAACAACAAAAAAACCAAATTAATAAAAACCTGTGTGGGGGAGTTTTTCAGTTTGGAAATATCCCACTTAAACTTATTTTGCAGATATGAAGTGTTGGGAAAATAGAAGTGCATCTAAGAGTTTTATTTATCTGATTGCTCTGACATCGTTTAGCCTGAAGAAAGCACTCTTCCAACTGTTTCAGTAGCACTTTCAGGGTACTGTAATGCATTTAAACTGTTCCAATGAAATTTGATTATAGATGCTCGTTTTACAGGTCTAACAAATTCTGAACTCAAAGCTTATAAAAATAAAATCATGATAAAATTTAGCAGAAATACTTCACTGGGTTTTTTTTTACACTGAAGACTTTTATTTTACACGTGAATAACTGTTAAAACATGCTATAGGAAAACTCTTTATTGCTATGTTACTTCACCACTTTAAATAGGAATCATCCTTAGGCTGTGTCTTGGAAGGAATGATTTTTAAAATTTGGGAGCTGGGAAGTGGTCACAAAATTTTCTACAGGATATAGAAGAATATTAAAGCTACTATTTATACATTAATATAGAATTATATTTTTAAATATCATTAATACAGTCCTATCTATATATTATTTTATAAATATGTGTTGTTATTTTATTAATTATTACTATATATTAATATATTGGTTCTATTAATTCTATTAATTCTATTAATAATTAATGGAATTAAATGGTTCATGTGGAGTATGACTATGATTATGTCAGACTCCTTTTTGTCTGAGAGGGATTTTTTCTTTCTGCCATGTTGAATTAGACACTATGATGCTTTGTTCCCTGCTTATCACAGTACAGAGATCACGCTTGTCTCCTGGACTGTAAATTTCATTGATCATATATCATAACTTTCTAACCTAAGGTTATTGAGTTTGATCGTAAGCATCATGCAACTCAAAGCTGCATATTATAAACTTTATTTTCAGTATATATTTGATCTGTTCAGAGGTTATACTTTAGTGTTTCTTTCCTTCCAAAGTAATCTGCAGAAAGTCTATTGAAGTCTGTTAAACCAGAAGAGATTACGTATACCCAAACCATTTCAAAATAATACATCTTGAAAAATTGAAGTCTGCCACTTGTTTCAGAGCACTGCCTCAATTGCTGTGAAACTGTGATTTCTGGTTGAGGTTAATGATGTGGAAAGAACATGTGATGAGGTCTAATGTCAGACCACTACCAGGTGCTACAAATTATGGAGTGAAGAGTTACCCATGTTTGTTGTTAAATAATACTCAGCCTGCCTTAACTGTATTCTCAACAGCCAGTCATAGTAGTTTGGTTATTTAAGTAAAACCTCTCCCTGTTAAGTTAAATGACCTCATTAAAATTATCAGTTTAGACTAGATCCCTAAAAATAATATTGGCTAATACTTAGTTTTATGTTCAGTGATGTAGCTACAATCTTGAAGACTGCATAAGACTTTTAGATACTGATTTTATGAACATCTAATGTTTTCATTTTCTGGGAACACAAGATGTTTTGCCAGATCTATGCTGACAACTTTTTCAGTACAAACCAAAGATATTGAAATTGCAGCTAAACTGCTTCTGATATATTTCTTTTTCTTATCCTAACGAGTTTCCACTAATGTGCTTGTTTTATTGCGAAAGATTCATCATACTTGCAAGTTTGGGATTGTTGATGAGGAAGGGACTGAGATTTATATTAGTCACCACAAAAGAAAATGATATTTCACAGCCTGTGTGGTTTACTGCTCTTAGTCCAGGACCCCTTTTCATCCTCCTAGGACTGTCAGTCCCTGCTCCAGTGATGCTGCAGAAGGACCACAGGACCAATCCTGGCCAGTCTTTTCCCACCTCCAGCTCCATGGAGATGCCCAGTGCTCCCAGCTGACCCCTGTCCTGTTTTGTGCCCTGGCTGGTGGAAGTTGGAATAGTGATCCCACCCAGAGCCCATCCCACAGCCTTTGGCTTTTGTAGAGACTGTGTCTATGAAGTCCAGCCCTTACACCTCACTTGACACATTGGCCCACAGCACCTGGCCCAGAAGAGCCACCAGCCCTCACAACAGTCTCTTGACATGACAGAAAAATTTAGCTTTTAAACCCTGTAATGTTCTAACCAAAGCTGACCGATAATTTAATTATTTTGTATATTCTGTTTGGTAGCTAAACATACATTACAGAGTTTATGTTATGATGTAAATAACTTCTTGTAATATGTGCCTTGTTCACACATAATATTTTGTCACTTCTCACATAGAATTAAATAAATCCATTTAGATTTTTCAGGATCTCATTGGGGTTTCTTTGGCTGGGCTGTGCCTAACACTTCTTAGGCACAAGTCCTCAAGCAGATCTATCAAGGCATGTAAGACTGGCACCAAAGAATGCCAGAAGAGTCAATTGGTTCATTTTATCACTTCTTAGACATGTTGCACCATTCATGAAGGCCAGGGAGAATGTCTACAAGGGCCAGGAAGAATGTCGCACCTTTATTGATGTGGGGGGAAACATTGTTACAGAGGACAAAGGAAAGGCTGAGGTACTTGCCTTTTTTGCCTCAGTCTTCAGTAATAAGACCAATTGGTCTCCTGATACCCAAGCCTCTGAGTGGAAAGATGAGGATGGGAAGTGTACTGAAGCTCCCATAATCCTGGGGGAATTGGTTGGAGACCTGCTTATCCACTTAGATCTGCACAAGTCAATAGGTTTGGATGGGATCCACCCGAAGGTACTGATGGAGCTGGTGGAAGTGCTCCCCCCGCCTACTTTCCCTTATTTACCAGCAGTTCTGGCTGACCAGAGGGCTTCCTCTTGACTAGAAGCTGTCACATGAGACACCCACCTACAGGAAGGGCTGGAAGGAGGACCCAGGGAACTACAGGCCTGTCAGCCTGACCTCAGTGCTGGGGAAGGTGTTGGAACAAATCATCTTGAGTACCACCATCAAGAAATGCAGGACAACCAGGTGATCAGGCCCGGTCAGCATGGGTTTATGAAAAGCAGATTGTGCTCGACCAAACCAATCCCCTTCTGTGACAAGGTGACCTACTCAGGAGATAAGGGAAAGGCTCTAGATACTGTCTACCAGGATTTCAGTAAAACCTTCGACACTGTACCTCATAGACTCCTAGAGAAACTAGCTGCTTATGGATTAGATGGGTACGCTCTTCACAGGGTTAAAAATTGACAGGATGGCTGGGTCCAGAGAGTTGTGGTGAATGGAATTAAATCCAGATGATGACAGGTCACAAGTAGCTCAGTGCTTGGGCTGGTCCCNCCTTCTGTGACAAGGTGACCTACTCAGGAGATAAGGGAAAGGCTCTAGATACTGTCTACCAGGATTTCAGTAAAACCTTCGACACTGTACCTCATAGACTCCTAGAGAAACTAGCTGCTTATGGATTAGATGGGTACGCTCTTCACAGGGTTAAAAATTGACAGGATGGCTGGGTCCAGAGAGTTGTGGTGAATGGAATTAAATCCAGATGATGACAGGTCACAAGTAGCTCAGTGCTTGGGCTGGTCCCGTTTAACACCTTCATTGATGATCTGGACAAGGGGATTGAGTGCACCCTCAGTAAGTTTTCAAACATNTAGCTGCTTATGGATTAGATGGGTACGCTCTTCACAGGGTTAAAAATTGACAGGATGGCTGGGTCCAGAGAGTTGTGGTGAATGGAATTAAATCCAGATGATGACAGGTCACAAGTAGCTCAGTGCTTGGGCTGGTCCCGTTTAACACCTTCATTGATGATCTGGACAAGGGGATTGAGTGCACCCTCAGTAAGTTTTCAAACATCAAATTGTGTGGGACTGTCAATCTGCTGGAAGGCAGGAAGGCTCTGCAAGGGGATCTGGACAGGCTGGATGAATGGGCAGAGGCCAACCTTATGGGTTCAAGACCAAGTGCTGGGTCCTTGCACTTAGGTCACAATAACCCCAGGCAGCACTACAGGCTTGGGGCAGAGTGGCTGGAGAGCTGCCCAGAGGAGAAGGACCTGGGGGTGTTAGTTGACAGACANTGACAGACAGCTGAACATGAGCTGGCAGTGTGCTCAGATGGCCAAGAAGGCCAGTGGCATTCCGGCTTGTGTCAGGAACAGTGTGGCCAGCAGGAGTAGGGAAGTGATTGTCCCATTGTACTCAGCTCTGGTGAGGCTACACATCAAGTACTGTGTGCAGTTTTGGGCCCCTCGGTATGAGAAGGATGTTTTGATGCTGAAGCGTGACCAGAGAAGTGTAACAAAGCTGGTGAAGGGTCTGGAGCACAAGTCCTATGATAAGCTGCTGAGGGAGTTGGGTTTTTTAGTCTTGAGCAAAGGAGGCTGAGGGGAGACCTTATCACTCTCTACAAATACCTGAAAGGAGGGTGTAGAGAGGTGGGGGTCAGTCTCTTCTTTGTGTAGCAAATGAGAGGATGAGAAGAAATGGTTCTAAACTGGTTCAGGAAAAATTTCTTTACTAAAACAATTGTTAGGCATTAGACTGGGTTGCCCAGGGAAGTGGTGGAGTCACCATCCCAGGAGGTATTTAAAAGGCTGAGGTGCTGAAAGTGACAAAGTGTTGAAGGACATGATCTAGAGGTGGACTAGGCAGGGCTTGGCTGTGGTTGGACTCAATGATCTTAAAGGTGCCTTCCAACCTAAGTGATTCTGTGATGCTATGAGCTAGTCATCTTGTAACCTGAGATAGATTAGAATTGGAATTAGATTATTGACAATTTCTATTCATACGATTCAATCCTGCTGGTTTTCTTGACTTTATTTTTTTTCAGTGAGTCACGTATTTTAAACATCTACATTGGGATTACTGGCTCAGTCACACAGATGCATATATGCACACATGTACACATGAAGACAGGAGCATTAAAACCCACCAGGCATATCACAGTATAGACTACCTGGTTGTCAATTATTGCCTCTGACTTCTGTGATCAAAGATGTGTCACAGGGACATCTTACCTTTTAGGTTAGATTTCTTAGGATCATTTAGAAGGCACAGTCTTGCAGCATTACTTTGATGTGAATGTTCTGCAAAGAAACAGAAGAAACCAGTTTCACCTTTAAGATTCAGAATTTCCTTAGGAAAATTGTCAATATGACTGGGTTTTTTCCCTCTATATACCATCTCACTGCCTGCCTAAGTAGTTCATACCTGCTTCTGTCCCAGTCCTGAACAACATAGCACAGGGACCCTGAACCTGAGCATAATCCTTTTTTAGGTCAGAATAGAGAAAGTATGCAGCCTGAAATTGAGATTTGGAGTTAAATTGGAAGTTGTAGTGGTTAGAGGTAAGATCATAGGATTTTTATTTTTTTCTTAGAGATAAGGGCTTTCATACTGAGACTCCACTCCTCTGATGGGAAGTCAGCTTTAATTAACTGCAACAGAAGATAATTCCTAATCAGTTTAAGAGAAAAAAAACCAAACCAAACCAAAACAAACACAAACAAAATAAATCGTTCTAAGAATGATACAGTATCAGCACATGAGTTTGTACCTTACTGCAATGGTTCACTTTGATCCCATCTTAATAAAAACAGATACGATTTCCTTATTTATAAATGACATCTGGGAAAGACATTTAAAATCGTGAACTGAAACTTTTAAAGCTGATTAGTCATTTCACACAAACATCTATTAATTTCAAGGGAAAATATTTCCAAATTGATTAGACCGTTTTGAAATTGTTAGTCAGCATGTCTAGAACAGTGTGGTTGTGTTGACAGGCACTTCAAAGCCAAGAAAGATTTATTTGCTATATGCTTGAAAAGGTCAGAGAGAAAAGTACTTACACAAAGACAATGCACACTGTTTTATATAAACATAGCAAGGTACTAAGTTCAAATATTTGCCCAAATAGAAATAACTCTCACTGGTCATTTTCTAAGTGACCTTTCGATTAAAAGAGCATACCAAAGTGTGATGAATTTGAAGAGGCAGTAATTCAGTTTTTCACATAGACCTGTGAGACCGGGCATGTTGCACTCAGATTGGTTTGTTAAATATTTTATAAATCAGTTTTCTGCTTCTATTGAATTGGAGTGTAATCATCGCATAATATTTTCTTTACTGTCTAGGAACATGTCAAGAAGCCTCTTATATTTGATTATTTATTTCTTGCCTTGATAATTTATTCATCAGCATTGCTTGGATACTCTACCTGACTTCAAGAGCCATATTACTTAATATAATTTGACAGTATTATTGTGATGAATCATCAAACCTGGCCATCTGAATAGAATGAATAATCTTTAATGTTAGGCAGTAGAATTTATCAGAAGTTTCTCGCTGTTCACAGAATAATGCAAACCAAAACCAAACCAAGAAAACAACATAAAAAATACCTACACACAAACCTAAACCCCACAAGGTCACTAATTTCATAGAGATAATTATATGCAAAGGCTGTTTGTAATAAAATATATTTTCAGCATACTATGATTTGGGTCTGGATGGAACTGTGCTAACTTTTTTCATAGCTTTGGATTTGTGGCTCTAACAGTGGTGATAACACACTAATTTTTTGGCTATTCCTCAATAGTTCTTGATGGTGTCAAGACTCTTTCTTGCTCTGCTTTTCCTGCCCCTTCAACAAGTAGTCTGGAGGTGGGAAAGAATTTGGCAAGTGATACCACTGGGACAACTAACCTGAACTGAACAAAAGGATGTTATGTACCATGTGACATCTTTCTCATCAATTGAAACTTGCAGGGGAGGGTCTCTTCCAGTGTATCTCATAGTTTGGCTGGGCATTGGTCTGCCATCAGAGGTGGTGAGCATTTGCCTTTGCATCTTCTTCCCACTCCCCTTATGATTTCACATATTAAACTGTCTTTATCTTGGTCCATGACCTTTCTTGATTTTGCTCTTCCTACAGTCTTCCTCAGTTCCAACGCAAGTGGGGGCAGAAGTGAGTGAGCAGCTGTGTGGGTGACGCTGGCCAGAGCCCACCCACCACAATGATATATATGCATATAGTTATTAAATACCTATGCCAATATCATAAATAATGTTTTGATTATTCTGTATCTATGTCACACAACAATGTACAGTCCTGTCAATAAACTCTTTCAGACAGATATATCTGCAAGACCTGTGGAGCCAATGGTTTTCAGATATTCCTGCTCAGTTGTTAACAGCACAGAGTAGAATAATTTGACTACCTTTACATCTATCCAGCTCTGTCTTTAGGAATATCCAGATATTTACTCATTAGTAGTGTCTAGGTCCACTGGCACATCAACTGAGCAAATACACACCTGTATACAATACCAAAGCCACAATATCATACACATCTTTGATATTGAGGTAGTATTAGACTCGAAAAATTATATGACAAAATTTCGAAGCGATTTTGGCTTCTAGTCTGTTCTAAACCATATAGAGGCACCAATTGCAACCCTTCACACACTGTATTAGACTTAATCTAATCATTAGCCTGTCTCTCATAAATCATATTCACCTTTTTGTTCTGCATATATCATGATCATGGTTTCATGCTCTGTCCTCATGAGACATATAAATCTAATTAAAAAAGTAAAACCTAAAATCTTTACCTGCACTTCCCCCTCCCCACAAAACATGTTCAGTCAGGGAAATTTTAAACAGGAAATTGTACAGAACCTAATTTCAAATAAAATTTGAAAAATTTCAAAATTGATGCCACTGTGTTTAAATATAAAATAGTAAAGGAAAAAAAAAGATTTGAACTAAATTACCCCATAAACTAATGTTCAGCAAAGTCTAGATAGACTGAAAAAGTCACTTGGAAATCAGAGTTTTCTAAGACACTATTTTAAGGAATTTTAAATAATTCCTTTTAAGGACTATTCATTTACAGTTGTTCAATTTTGTGCATTACTAGTTTTAATTATTTGAATACAATATATCTCAAGAGAGTAAGGTTTAGAAATAATTTGACCTTTAAAGTGTCAGTCAGATTTTAAATGTGATTGAAGAAAATAATACATGGCTTCTGATCAATTTTGCATGTGTTAAGCACAATTCTCCTGTGCCTCTCCTTCTATACTTGTAACATTTGTGGAAATATAATGAAGAGTGGTGATATAAAACAGTAATTTGTATACTGCTTATATTTATTCTAATTGTACCAGCACACTAATTCACAAATTAGGAGATATAGCCTTATGTAATGTTTCACACAATCATTTTCAGTGTCCATAGCTCTCCAATTACAATGAAGAATCTACTTATTTCTAATTGGTTTTCACCAATATTAAAACCTACTTTGTACTTACAATCACTTATGACCACCATGTATTTTTTGTTCTAAAAAATGAGGCTGCTCCTCTCTGTGTCCATGATTGAAATGAATTGGACAGGAGCCATCTAAAAAATGGAAACCATAGGATGTCCTGCTGGGGCGTACTGCCCTTATCCTCTCCTTTAACCCTTCAGCTTACATACAGCTCTTGTGAAACTTGCAACAGAGCCAGTGAAAAGTTACTGCATGAAAAGCGCACAGTGAGGCACCCTTCCTCTGGCAAACAAGCTGCAGTTCCAGAGACAGATATACAATTGCTAATCAGAAACTATAATGCCAATATTTGCAAAATGCCTGTGTGTACATATCGTGGTAGGACACAACCTCTAACTGTTTATTTTAAGCCTGTAACTTTATCTTTTTTACTTGTCAAACACAGGTGGAATCATGTTTCTAACAACAAAGGTAATTTTAGCTATTTTCTCATGGAATTTCTCCCATCTTTCTAGAAATCAGTCCTCATGCACGTGCTTTAACATGTGCATTACCTTGTCCTCTAATCAAGCTTACAAAGAAAATGAAAGAAAAAAGAACTATAGGGATAAAGGAGTTGCTTGGGACTCTTGGACATCTCCACTATACAAAGATGGTGTTCATGTTTTCTCTAGAGAATTGTTTAACCTGTCCACCATTTCAAAGTATATCTATCTCTTCAAACACTTATAAGGGACGCTTATTATTATTGCCATGTTTTTCCCTGCCAGCTCACTTGAAATCCCTATATCTTTTGTGAAGGTCTCATTTTATTATTGAGAAGCGAACAGAAATCTTTTTATGTTTCATAAAGTTGGAAAACAGCAGTCAGAAGTGTGTCATCCATTTGTATCTCAGAAAATGCTTGTCAGTTGGAAGTATGTTACATGTCTATCTGCTAACTTCCTGCACAGGGAAGGAACAGCAATGCTTTTGGGGCTTTTTGTGGGTTGTTTGCTTTTGGTTTTTTATTTTTCTTTTTTGTTGATCAGTATATTTGCTCTATATGCAAATGCATATTTTCTTTATTTCATTTTCTATTTTTGTGTATATGTATATGAAACCTATCATTGTTGACCCAGCGGCATGGCTGTAGATGGCATCTAGTCAGCTAAAATACATTTGAGCCAGATATAGGTAAGGTTTAAATCAACATAGCTCTAGAAGCAAGCTGGCTGATGAGATTTTGGATTCACATAGGATCTGCCTTCTGTTGTTTTATGAGTGCATACTCATTGATAGCTAGAGAATCTCTTTCAGATGAGTACACATTTCACCCAAACATATAATTACTGTGGATGAAAGTAGTAGTTAATAAATGGCATTGTCACTGAGGGCATCTTCCAAACAGATAACCCATATTGGATGGTAAATAATAATAAATCAAAATAGAAACAGGGCTATTTTACATCAAGATTTTCCATCTCCAAAATGTATGTGGGGAGGAAACAGAACTTCGTTATGACATCTGGTTTCTTATGTAAATTTCCTATATACCACTTTTATATATAGAAAAAAATGAATTATAAAAGATTCTTTTATCCTTTTCAAGATTCTTATTTTTTTAAATTTTCTTAATTTCAAGGGCCTTACAGATAGTTCTTTGGGTTTAATTAACCTTTAATCTTAGGTGAGTTCCACAGAGATCTCTTTATTTTTAGGTTGAAAGGTCATTTTATATATGTATGCTTGAAGAAAAATGAAACAAGCCATGATATAAGACTAGATTAGAAAGAAGTATAGCTTATTTACCATTTTGGTTCATAATTATTTAACAAAATACTGATTAAGAAGTCCCAAAAGATTTGAAATCCTCATTTAAGTCCTCTAAATAAAATTTTGCTCATAAAGAAACTTTTCATGCAATCTTAAATAAGGGATCTTAGATGTCCAGTTGAAAACAAGAATGTGTTCTTAAATATTTTTAGAAAAGCAGAGATCATGAAATGTGTTCTGATGGAGAATGTGTGATTTTCTTGCCTTTTACATTCTTCAATAATCAATTACAGTTATGCATTATTTTTCTTTGTGTTAAGTGAAGGAGACATTTACTCAAGTAGAAAGAGTCTTTAGAATCAAAGCTATGTAATACAGAACATTAAATATGGTTTGAACCAATAATTGCTTTGTAGTAAAATACAGTTATGTTTATCATAAACTGATTTTAAAATAAGAACATATCTTTGGAATGTGATAAAATTATAAATGCGAGGCAGCCCTAGAGTTTATGTGAAAGATCAAGGAGAAAGAAAGTAAAATGATGAAATTCTTGATATATATATTTATATACTGGTGAATGAGGAGAATAAGAAATGTCTGAAGCTGTGACTTTAAGAATGTGTCTTTTAAAGCAAGTATAGTTTAAAATATGATTTGGTTATGGACTACATTCTATTATTGCACATTCATCACACAACTGAACTGATTATTCACACACAATTAGATTTAGTTAGGATACGGACTCTTATGGACACTTTAATCACTTGCTTCATGAATTGAAAAGGGGCATGCATTTGATTTACTGTCATCTGGATGAGTGATAAAGATCAGGTAGTTGATAAATGTTACAAATGAATTTGCTGATCAAAGCTATCCTTTCATTTATTTTACACAATAATTAAAGATTAATTAAGTCAGCCATGCCTCTAATGAAAGGCTTTTACCTGCAGTTCCCTTTTCCAGACAACTGGAAAATATAAAAATACAAAACTAACAAAATTAATATTCTTCAAAGAATGAGGAATTGGATAAACAAAAAAGGGAATGTTTGGATTGTTCTACAAATATTGATGAAAGCAATGTATAACATTTAAACTCTGCCTATTTAGAAAAATAATTGCTTTTTGACCTGACATTGGTAACATTCAAAAATAAGCATGCAATCAATACAAAACATGTAAGACTTTTCGCTTTTTTTTTTTTTTAAAGTGAAAATTAATTACATGCTTGACAGCGGTAAGCATAGATTTTAAACTGAACAACTAGATCTACTAATGATGTAGAATGAGACCCTTTCTGATTAATGAATAGAAAGTAGTCACTTATTAAAGGCAGTCTTTTGAAATTTTATATTTTTTTCTGGTTCAAGTGCTTCACAGCAGTCAAGAAGGCATGTTTATTTGTCATGATCAATAATTGCAATGACTAACTAGGTTTGCTCAAATATATAACTTTGTACTTAGGAACTTTCAGTTCATGTACAGTTGTTGTTCATATGTGTTCTGCAGATGGCTATTTATTGCACCAATATGCCCATGTGGTTTTTTTGTATCTCTGTACCAGAAGGAGTCTGCTATACTCCACAATAACTTCACTATCATCATACATGTTTTCAATGATCAATTTTTTAATTCATGATTTTAAAGCTGATGTTTTAAATTATGAAATTAACCAATTAAAAAGTAGAAAATACAAAAACTTAAACACCACATAGTTATTCAGAATCATTTAATGGAAAATGAATTGGAACACCAAGAATATTACTAGATTACACCCACTTATTTCAGAGACATTTAAGAAAGATACAGGAAGAACTGGCAAGTTGAGCAAAGAAATGGAAAATGAAATATTTATCTACAAGGTATTTTTAGATACCTATTTTGAGTCAAGATAAATTGCCTTTATAGGAGATGGTCAGTATGAGAGAAAAACTAACCTTTAGACAATTAAAACTATGTCATAAGAGGAAACATCTACTTATAAAATTAATGTAAATAGAAAGCAAGTTTCTTTGAAGCACTGAAATGTACTGCCATATGGAGATACAAGAGACTATGTGTGGTGGATCAAACCGCGACTCTGTGTTAAGTTTCCTTCTTACTTTATGCTGCGTTTAATTTTTAAAAGCATCTGATGGTTGACAAGGTACTTAGCTACAACTCTTAGCTGCCAGTAACTCTAGAGTTTGTTCATTAATTATATCATTCTCTTAAAGCACTAAGAAAACTACTGTTTACAAAAACAGTTGCAAAGGTTAGAAAAAATACTAGCTATAAAACACTTCTGATTGATTTTAGTAATTAGAACCCTAATCTCATGATAATTAAGTTTATTCATGAATTATTATAATTATAACTATCCACAGTAGTTTTTAATTACATTGAATCACATGCTTTCCCAGGGTATCTACTTTTATATTTTTTGTGCTATGTTGTGTTTCCACTAGCCAATAGAGAATTGACATAATGAAGAAAGGACTTTTAAACTTAAACATTACAGATGGACAGAGTTGTCTTTGCAAAGATGCTAGGATATAGAGTATGCTGTGCAGCAATGATGTCAAATTTTAACTTTATACCTCACCGAACAGTCATACTGGCATATTTCAGAGGTTGGACCAGAGCTGTGCTTTATGCTACAGATGCACAATGTGGAGCAATGGAAGTTGCTGGTAGCTTTTCTGAACCTTCTGTGTCTTCCAAATTTTAGTTATACTGTGGCTGTGTGCCATGCTGTTATATTTGTCTATATAAAGACAGCCACATCTAGCCCTTTATGTGATGATTTTGGATAAAAATTTGACAATTAATAGAAAAAAAAAAAAGAAGAAAATATAAAAGCTATTAGGAAAAGCATTTCTAAGCATAGCTAAATGTCATCTTTCTGAAATATGAACAGTAATTTCACACAAGTTTTAGCTAACACATACATTATGTTGTATATTTTGCAGATGTAAGCTCGGGTACTTTCAGAAATGCCAGTGGAACATAGTAATGGTAAATTTCACAAGATAAGACTCCACCTTAAGACAAAATCTGGACAGGAACTCAGCATGTGTTCATCTCTGGATATATATCTTCTTCTTTTGGGATTCCAGTATAGCTTGAGAATTGGGCCTTTTTGCATATTATTAAAAAAGACTGATCTCAAAACTGAATTTGAAAAAAATAATGTACAGAGTGAGACAATTACCCCCTGTCCATGAGAATAATAATCACAGTTTATGTTAGTGGAAAATATATCTCATGGTACCCATGTTCTGTGAGTTGATATTGTTCTGATATTAGGACACTCTTGGTACTGAAGTTCATTTTTAAGTATGCTTTCCCTTTTGTGTTGTATAGTTGAGGATTTTTTTTCCTTTTCCACATGGTTGCATTTCTCTTTGACATGTCTGCTTGAAACTGCAGAAGTGAACTATGCTATGTATTAGAGTGGTTACAAATTAAAAATTGCATTATCTTCAAATAACTTTAAAATTTATAATTTGTTGGAATTAAGAACTTGTTCTGATTTTAATATTAATAAATATATAACATCTCAGTACTGCAAATCAAAACAACATTTAGTCATAGAAAGTCAAAGTTAACAAGCCATGATAGAAGAAACATTGATTTGAAATTAGAGTTCTTATGTAAATTTTGTTCTGAGAGATTTGTTTAGAAGCTTTGAAAATATCCTTCCATTTTTTATCAAAGTTAGCATGTGAGAAAAGGATGCAGGTCTTCATAAATTCTGTCAGTTTCACTGACACCTCAAGAGATTATGGCTGTTTACCTGCCTCCAACAACCATCACATCTGTGTGTCATAGTAAAATGATAAATCAAAGACATCAGAAGTGTCTCAAAGAACTTTATATTTTTGCAATGTGAAATGTTTGCTTTTCAAACATGAAGGTCAGTGTGCTTGCACCTCCCCCATCTATCTATCTATCTATCTATCTATCTATCTATCTATCTATCTATTTGTTTTCTTTATATTTGGCAGATCAGTTCTCATTGTATCTAAAAGCCTGTTGCTTCTCCTATAACTATGAATAAT
>VXBZ01001039.1:76956-106076 GCA_013399135.1 Heliornis fulica | reverse complement strand
TAAAATAAAATAAAGCCTCAGCCGCAGTCCCATTTTTACCAAGTGAATGGAAAATCATCAGGTCTGTGCCTGTCTGATGGGTCCTTCTCCTTGGTGTTGCAGATAAAAGAGTACGAAAAACTGGATTCTGAGGATGAGCGGCTGACCAGGAGTCGGCAGATCTACGACACGTACATAATGAAGGAGCTCCTGTCCTGTTCACACGTGTGTATCCTCCACGTTTCACTGCCGCCTTGCTCGAGTGGTTGACAACAGGGCTCGTTCTAAACCACTGCTGGTTCCTTCAGAGGAGGGTTAAGACTGTTGCTGAGGGGGTTTGACTGGAGATACGTGTGGTGCTGTGCTTTTCTGTTGTCCCTGGGTCTGGCTGAACTCTGCATGCTTTGTGGCTTTGTCACTTTGTCACTTTGTCTCCCTTTTTCCTTCCCAGTAACGGTGAAAGGTTAGTGGTGTATGCCAGTTTTTCTTAAATTTGGTGATGCACAAGAGAAATATTTGGAGATTTATCTGCTTTATGTTTCTTTAAACTAAATCTCTACCTCCAAACATGATAAAACAGCAGTTTGTGTGTATATATATGCACACACATCCATACATTAACCACCCCCAGCCCAGCAAACCCCGCTCCAGCGGCTCCGTGGCACAGTTTGGGTGTTGGACATAGGTGCCTCTGAAAGCTTGGGGTAAAGTTTGACTTTTGGTTATAAACTGACCACGCACAGATTGTTGTCTGGTTCCTTTATGGTATCTTTGGCCATGGGGAAGCTTTTCACACTCCCTAGAGAGAATACAGTGAGCTGCACTATGGTGAATTCAAGGCCTGGAGCCTCATTGTGGCCGACACAGCTTTGTTGAAGGGGGTGAAAACGCATGTTCCCTCCAGCTGAAGTTTTTTGGCCCTTTGATCTGTATTTAATAATTCTGTTGGCTCTTGCTGTAAAGAAGAATCTGCAGGGTGTTTTACCCTGTGGTGTGTCTTTAGGTTCTCTGGGTGAAGGCTTTAAGGAATTTTGTTACGTGCGTATTATTGGCTCCGTGAATAGTCCAGGTCAACTGCTGCGCCTGGAGCTGTCCCCTGGGTGGGATTTTTCATGAACTTATTAAAGGTTTATCTTCCTCCTCCTCATCTTCCCCTCTCCTGCCCTCCTGCTGCAGAATAGCTGCTGTGCTGTACCAGTCTGTGTGTCTCAGGGCAGTGTGTGAGGGCGAAGCTGCGTCGCATCCATCCCGAGCCACGTGTGGTTTTTGTGTGGTTAAGGGAACAGCAGCACTGTAGAACTTCAGTAAAAGTTCTTATGTTCCCAACTGGTTGAAACATTTCTTTTTCCTTTTCAACAGCCTTTCTCAAAACAAGCTGTAGATCACGTACAAACACATTTAGCCAAGAAACAAGTGCCCGCCAGCCTTTTTCAGGTGAGGTTAAGACAGTCTGAACATTTGAGTTTTCTTCCCTTATGTGACAGTAGGTGATTTGTACATATTATTTTAGGAGACAGTAAGTGGTACTGGTGCATATTCTTCACGGTAATGGTGATGTTAGAATGCTTTTCTGTGTCAAACAAAACTTACAGATTGCTGTTTTTATCTGAAATATTTTTAAGTGCATTTCTGAAAGCAAACTACACCTTTGTATGTAAACAAAACATTTTTAACTTTATGTAATTTTAAGCCATTAAATGATTTAGAGTAAATCACTTTACATCAGGAAGACACACACCCTGTCAGGATAAACTGAACTGCACAGTGGAAAAATTGCCTTTGTGTTTCAGGAATGTGATATCTTTGAGAACATTTTCCCTTTTTCTTTATGGTATGTTAATCCCTAGTTGATGATGGTGTGGAATTAAGCACTTGACCATCCCACGTGTTTTTCCCTCTCTCCACAAGACAAAATCCACTCAGAAGCTGCTTATTCAAGCAGGGCTTCCTGTCCCATTAAAACAGTGGTGCTTCTTAAAAACTTAAGTCTGAATGGTTAAAAGAAAGTATGAGATTTGCATGTCCTTCATTTGGATATGAAAACAAACGGTATCCTGGCTCATTGGGGAAATAATGCATCTGTTGTGTTGTTATTTGTTTTAGAAAATGAGAAGTAAAATATTTCTTGTGTTGCTACAGCTCTAGTACATAGTGATACAAGACAAGAAATTCAGGTTTATGCTCATCTTTGCAATGAGGTGCATTAGACCAGTGTGGTTTTGCACATAATGAACCTTGTCAATCACAGGAGTGTTTGTAAGCTTAAATTTCTTTGATGTAAACCTCAGGTATCTTTATCCCTTGCAAAAATGCAGGAATTCCCCCTGCCTGATTTTTTTTCTTCCTGCTCAGTGAACTGTTTTTAATGTTGCAATTAGGTGAGCTGACAAACTGATAACCACGCTGCTTGAGTTACATCTCACCACTAATTGGGTTGGGGTTTGAGATCACTGCGTGCCATCACACATCAGGAGAACATATTTTCCTAGAAAAAGTCACTTGTGAATCAAAGGTGCTGTTTTCTTTCTAAGGATAGAGAGGAGAGAAGCACCAAAAAAGATGATGTGGCCCTGGGAAGCCCGGACTCCTCGGGAGGGACCGTTTCTCCTGTTTAAATATGTTTGAAAAGAACTGTGCCATGATTTGGATTTCCCAACTTGTTGCCCCTAGACAGGAAACCCATTTACATGGGTTTCAAACATTTAAGGTTTTCCAGCTCATGAAAATACTTTAGGTTTGACTCAGGGCACCTGCTCAGAATTCAAAAGCTGAATGAGGCTGAAATACTCTGTCAGAGCCTTCTTCAAAGAAAACATGGTAAATGCTGCTGTTACATAGGGGCAACAGAGAGTTAGATGCAGTGGGTAGTATTGCATCATCAGATTACCATATGCTTGAATACTAATTGTGTTTCTTATCCCTTTCTAGCCATATATAGAAGAAATCTGTGATAGTCTCCGAGGGAAAATATTTCAAAAATTTATGGAAAGGTACGAACATGACCTATTATCCCAACTCCTACCTATTGTAGCAGGAAGCTAGGTCCCTTAAGGATTGCCATAAAATAAGGCTAAACATGTTTAATAAACTTTGTTGAATTAGTGGTATATTATCAGCAAGCTTCTGCAGATGGGCAGCTTTGCTGTATATCATGATTAATGCCAGGACATCTGAGTGGAAAACGGGTAAATGTGATCGATTTCCCTCGTGCTCTGTGTAGCAGTAATAATGGATTGTGGTTTGGTCTCAGAGGTTTACAAATGCAGAGCTGTGTTCTTGTGGGATGTTCTCACCAGTAAACCTTGGCTGAATGACCCAGTTGTGCTGGTTTGGAGCTGGACACCTGCAGTTACGCAGAAAAGGTCCAGGAAAGAATATGAGGCATCAACACACTGAACTGGCTGTAAAAATGCCTCCACAGGGCTGTTCTTTCTTTCTCTGAGAATGAATACTAATTATTTATATGGAAATGAGAAACCATGTTTTGGCAGCGTCTTGTGGTGTTATTGATATTTTTCTCATTTTAAGATAAAATGAGTTTAAAATGTTCCTTGGAGTATTGGGAGGTTCGTTAACATAAATTGAGCTGCCTCTGTTTTCTGATAATTATCTTTCTCTTTATGCAATTTAAATGTTTGTTAGTTCTGAACTTAGTTGTTTTTAAAAATTAAAAACCATCTGAAGGAGAGATGTGAGGACATACCAAGCACTTGCAGTCACAGGGGTGAGGTTATCTGATACCTTTCTCTGACAAGGCTGTCAGGTACTCGGTGTGCACGGCCTCTAATTGCTTTTTTGATGGGGGGAGGGTGAGATGGTGATAGTTGGACAGGAAGGCTGCCCTTACTGAACATCACAGCACGCCCTGGCACAGACTTTGTTTTAAATCTCAGAGTCTTGGCTTTCCCTAGAATACTTTTCCCAGCATCTCAGACAACTTGTAAACTTTTTTTTTTTCCCTACAGTGACAAGTTTACTAGATTTTGTCAATGGAAAAACGTAGAACTAAATATTCATGTAAGTACTTACAAGTATATTTATCTTGTCAAAGGCTGATACAGGCTTGGAAATGTTTGGGTGTGAGTCCTGGCCCTGGAAAGGCCTTTTAAGGAGTACGTGAGTGTTGGAGAGATCTGCTCTTCTGTTCTTAGATGTACAGCCCTAATGAGTCCTTTATGGACATCCCCTCTGCCTGTCCTGAGTTAATAACAGCTTTTTGATTTTTCCAAAAGCTGTATAAAGTTATCCTGGCCAGGAATTCAGCAGCCCTGCACCCCCCAGGTCTCTTCTTCCCACCGCAACCTCAGCCGCTGCTCCCCTCCCTCCACGCTGCTCAGCTGTGGCTTTGGCTGGGCTCATACCCTCCTCTGGGGCAGGTGACCCTCAGTCTTTGGCCACCACAGCCCTGTTCATCTTGGGTGCACTGCAGCCTCTAGTGCTTTTGTGTGTTCCAAATGCAAGGGACTCCTTTTTCCGAACAGCAGGTGCTGCTGACTGCTGATTGGCAGCTCAGCGCGTTCATAGATGGGGTTGCAGTAGGGTTCTTGATGCTGAGAGTTAAAGTCTGATTTTGTTTTGGTTTGTCTCTGCAGCTGACCATGAATGACTTTAGTGTACATAGAATAATAGGAAGAGGAGGATTTGGTGAAGTGTACGGCTGCAGGAAAGCAGACACTGGAAAAATGTGAGTATGTGCACACTTTGTTTAGAGGCCGTGGTGATCTCTGAACTAGGAGCTGTTTCTCACAAAGCCACTGGAAAGCAGTGTCACATCACTCTAGTTCTGTGCAGTTAAATTCCCCTCCAAGGGATTCTGATTTCTGCATTGTCTCTAAGCTTAGTTTGATGGTCCACCCCGCTACGTGCCGTGCAGCCGAGCTCCAGCCCAGCAGAGCTCTCAGGCCCTTGAAACGGGCTGCTCACAGTTAGTGGAGATGCACACCTGTTCAATGAGTGTGTGCAGGAGAGCCTGGCAGTGCACAAGGGCGTTCCTGGGGAGCGTGGTGATGGAGGGGTTACCTCTCCTCGGGGGCAAAGTGTGACATAGGGCTGGAGGGTGACACGGGAATGGCCTCAGCACTGTTTGGTCTGAGCAGATTCCGAATGCAGCATTCCTGATCCTGTCATCACCTACGGTTCTGCCCCAGTGAGCAAGTGTCACTGGTGAAAGTGGTGATGTTTGCTTACATCTGGGAGAGTGTAGCTCCAGTGTGTAACTGAGCTCTCGGTGGGAGCCCCAGATCAAGCTGTGGGGCTTCTTTTTCCTTTTCTGGTCTCACCATTCACACACTTCTAATAATCAGATCTCAATCCCTGGGCATAATTGTCCTGTCATGTCCTGTTTCAAACATCTGGGCCTTAATTTAACAAACTGGTCTGGACAGTTAGTAATTCATTTATTTACAGACACCCTTTCATCTTGCTCTTCTCCTAACAGTTTTAGTCCAGGGACCATCCGTAAACGTCTCTAAGCACAGCGTGGTGGAAGTGCCAAGTCTGCAGCTGGTTTCACTGGCAACTGCGTGTGCTTGGCATCCTTGAGAAAAATAAACTCCAGCTATTAACAAGTGGAGGACATCTCAGTGTTGCTCTCATGCTCAGTGTTTTTGTGGTGACCTGAAGTAGTTGTGTTAATGCTGTTACTAACCACGCTGTTGTTGTTCTTGCTTTGGTACCTTGTTGTCCATGTAAAATTAGTTAATTTGTCCACATACAAAACTACACATTGTATTTAGCTTGTGCCACGCTCCACAGGCACCCACCCTGAAGAGGTAGCTCTCAGATGCTCAGTTGTTTTCATGTCTGAGCTTTGCTTTGGCAGGAGGTGGAGAAACCTCGGGACTAGCGAGGGAAACAAAGGCCACTTTTGAGTATAAACAGTGTAAAGAGAAGCGAAATGTGGGAAAATCAGCCTTTTCCAAATCTGAAGCAGGACATCAGACCAGGTTCAGTTTCTGGGTAGAGGTTTGGTTTAGTTCTTTCTTAATCCAAACCTGTTTACCCATCCCTAATCCAGATCCCGTCCGCTCTAGATGGCTGCCTCTGCTGCGCTTACTCCCTCAAGGAGCTTGGGAAGCCACCCCTCCAAGGTAAATGCCATCGGTGTTCCACTAACCCACAAAGACACACCTGAGGCTTCTGTCACATCACCTCCCTCAAGGGCACCCAAGTAGGGGCTGGCAGTGCCATGCAGGGAGCAGTCTGGAGCAGGAGGGATAGCTGTGCTTTCGGAGCACGGGATACTGGATTTCCAGCGGCCGTAGGTGGCCGCAGCCACGTGCTTTGCTCCGAGGTGTCAGAGCAGGGATAAAGGGTGGCATGGAATGTTAATTATAGTCCTCATTTGCCATCTCCTTGGCAAGATCCCATGCCATGAATATATTCCTTGGGTTAAAACCTGAAATCCCAGTATATTCCCATTCACTCTTCCCCACTCATGAGTTGTGCATGGCAAGGAACGACGTGGCGTTTTTAGGGGGCACAAAGACACGGTGACACACAGCCCTGTCCCCGTGCAGAGCTGTCACAGCGTAGGCAGGTGGTTAGCAGTGACGTGGTGCTGTGACAGGGTGTTGTCCTGAGCACGATGTAACACGCATGGCCTGAATATCCCTGGCTGAAATCGGGTCTGGAGAACACCCGTGCCCTCCCCCGCTGGTCTCTCTAAAATCTTTGCAGCCTGGTTTCTCTCCTGCTCTTGCTTGATGGTTGTTAGGGTAACGCTCGTTTTTTGAGCAAAATTTTATTAGTTTGTGTAAGATGGGTGGTAGAAGATTAAAAAAGCTTTTTTTTTTTGTGTGTATCTGACCTTTCTTAGCGTGGAAATAAGACTCAAAAAACTCCCAACCAAACCCTCAGCATATGTTCAAGATATTACTTCCCTGGTAGAGCTGAAACCGTTAGAATTAAATAGAACTGCAGTAGGGTCTGTGTTATTAATTCACACTGCAAATCCCTGCTTGTAGGCATTGGAACATGGATGTCTGATGTGTAACTCCTGTGTCACTGTGGTGCTTTGGACACGGAATCAGTTGTTGCAGCACGTTTCTCTGTTAGGAGGCTTCTGTAAACACTTTCATTCTGCCAGATGTCAGAGATGGTCTTGTTTAGTCATGGAATGGTGTCTTTACTACCAGGTTTAAGTCTTTCAGGAGCTTGCTTACAGGGTGGTGTAATTGCACACAGTGTAACTGCTAGTGAATAATTCTTGGGTGGGGGAAAGTGTGTTCTGGTGCTTTTTCTGAATGGTTGATATTTTCAGGTATGCAATGAAATGTTTAGATAAGAAGAGAATCAAGATGAAGCAAGGAGAAACATTAGCCTTAAATGAAAGAATTATGCTGTCTCTTGTCAGTACAGGAGTAAGTATCATTGATTTGTTATTCTTTTTTTTTTTTTTCTTACACTGTGACAGCTTTATGTATAATACATATTCCATTCAGTTATGTCACATGCAGAAATTAAACTCCCCAGGAACCTTCCCCATGATTCTAGCAGTGTGTCTGGACTGAGAATGCAAAGACAAGCCTGGGTGCTTACAGAAACAATCATCTTGGCTAAAGGGGCTTGAGGAGGGTCCCACTGCTCAGATAATAGAGATCTCTTCACCCCTCTCCCTCCCCACTCCATTTGTTTAAATATTCCTTTAACAATTATTTAGATTTGAAAACTTTCCAAAGCATTATTCTGTCTTGTCAAAAAAAATGTCCTTTTCTGCTCTAGCCATGTAGTACTTGTGTAGTGTGTAAGATGCTGTTTCAGAAAACACCTTCACTTTCCTATCCATCCTCCTTCTCCCAGGACATTTAGCCAGTTTTCCATATTGCTTTTTATATTCCTGAGCTATGGACCTGCCAGGGTGTACCAGGGAAACCTGCCTGCCCAGCATCCAGGTCCCTTTGCAGTGAGCGGTGTCAGTAACGTGCGTGGAGAGAGCGCAGCTGACGTGGTTTCACCATGCCACTGGTCGTGTTAACAAGACCCTGAACCTGACTCCTATCACTGTGGTTACTGGTGATACTGGTGAAAACGTTTGTTTTCTTCATGACTCCTGTGGTGTATGAATTAAACATTCTGTTGGCAGCTCGGTGTAAACACATCCCTTTCCCAGGTAAAGTGGAGAAGGAAATGCGTGTGATCTCGTTCCAGGCTTGTACAACAGGCATGCAAATAGTGTAGTGTCTGCAGGGCAGGAGGAGCCACATTTTGGTTATGGGATGGCAGAGAGCACACAGTGCATGTCCTCTGAGAGGAGATCTGTATCTGGCAGGGTTTTGGTAAATCCCTGCTGTGGTTCTGTGTGACCCAGGTGATTTATTTTTAAAAAACCTCACTTGGGATGTGTCCAGCATTTAGCTGTGTCCTTGAAGTCCCCACAGCATCCTTGCTGTCCGCTCTTCAGGGAAGCCATCAGTGTGATTGGACCTCACAATGGGCTCTCTGCCCCACCAACACCCAGCCCACCACGCTGCATTGCTCATAGGCACATCTGCAGGCACCTCCCCGTGCTGTGGTGGCCCTTGTCTTCTGCACACTTGGCTCTAAGGGATGGAGACATGTTTTCCAGAATTTATGTATAGACAGGGAGTTAGACTTGCTAAGCAGTGCCCCTGTGTCGTCAAGTGAAGATGTGTGACTCCTGCGGGTGCATGAGGTGCCTAGAAGATGAGCTGTTGGACTTCTCTACCCATCAGATCATTTCCCACTGCTGTTAGAAATGTACTGGTAGGGCAAATCCTAAACCAGACATGAGGGAAGCTCCACATCTTGCACTCTTATCTCTGAAGTGACCAGTTGGGATTCATCACTTCAACCTGGAGTTCTCTGTGTTCACCACAGATCAGTTGCGGCTTGTCCAGAAGTGCCAGGAGACATGAGATAAAGTTCTGTAGTGGAGACTAGACAAGAAATCAGGCAAATTAAGTCATAATTGTCCCATTAACTTTAATGTGCCATTCTGTGGCTCCAGTGCTGGATGTGCATTTTCACATCTAACGATTCAAACCCAGTAGGTCACAGGCTGCGAGTGGTGGAGCTCGTTCTGCTGTGTGCCAGGCATAGCTGGGTGTTCAGCAGCAGCACAGCACAACAGACCATTTGCTTTCTTCATTAAGGCTTCTCAGCTCATTAAAATGTAACTTCTTCTAGATGCTCAGCCGTTTGTAGAGAGGATTTGTCCCACACACGACCCGTTTGGGTGAGATACGCCCGGCTGTGGGGAGAGATGCTGGAGCCATTTGAATATGCAAAGTGAAGTTGGTTTGAAGGCAGGAGGATGTGATGGTTTATTTAGTTCCTGAACACAGGCTGTTAGGTTTGAGAGGCGCGTGCCGTCCCCGGCGACAGGGTTCACGGGCTGCCTGGAACTAAATGGAACTGGGAAGTTCATCATAGTGCAATTAGTCGTTTAACTGGGAATCCAGATGTCTCTGCGAAGTGTGGAATAGCAGCTGTGCAGATCACACATATGTCTGGGTAATCACTTCTGTTAATCCACCTCAAAGTCTGGCATTCATGACTACTTGAACAGGGAGCTCCCAAGTTTGAGTACATCGTGGCAGAAGCTTTTCACAGGAACGCTGGGAAGTGCTACATGCCCCTCTGCAGAGCTGGGGTCACCCAGTGCCACAGAGCATGATTCTGAGGAGAGCAGGCACTTTCATTCCATGTATTACTGAGATTTGGTGGAGTTTCACTCAAGAAAGGGAACCTATTCCCAAGCCTTGACAGACTTGGGAAGCCCTGAGTAGGATTTTCACGTGTTTGCTGTCATTGCCACAGTCCTGCTCTAAAGCCGGGTCCTGGGGTTCAACAGGAGAGTCAGGATCAGAGATTTCCTTCTTGACTCTTGCATTCCTACAATTTTATGGAGTTACTCTAAATTTTTGCCCTTCCACCTGGTGTATTACCAGTGACTTGTCTTCTACACTGTTTTGGACTCCATCCAGGATTGTTCTGAAGTCAGGAGCTGCTGCCAGGCTATTCTGAACTCATACATCAATGTCACACTTCTGCTTAGATTTTTAAGGGCATAAGCTTGGCTGCAGTGAGGCATTATTGTCTTGGGAAACTTATTTCATTGCTTTATGTTGCATTTTTTAAATACTTATAGGGTTTTTATAATGCTGGGAAATATTCTTTTGCTGTGTTCATGTCAGAAAAAATATCGCAGTGCTGCAGTGTTTTCTCTCCATTAAGCAGTGATTCAACAGGAAGGCTTACACAAAAATTAATTACATTTACATATTTACACTTATAGATCACTATAGAAATAAAATAAAGAGATCCATAAAAATACAAGCAGGTTCTGGTGTAGAAATATCCTTGTGTTCCTGTGCACGGTGTTCCAGTTCTGACCTGGGTGCCTGGATTGCCCTGAGGCTTTGGGAGCCTGCTTGGGGTCATGTCTGAATTTTCCAGTTGATTCAGGACATTGAGTTGTTAATTCTACAAATGTGAATGAGTTCCTGTTAGAGATTTCCAGAACTTTCCCTTTCAGTACTGCAATAATTAATGCATTAAAGTGTATCTTCCGTGGAAGTCTAGTGCAAACTCAATTAAATATTTTTATAGCACGCTGCAGTTGAACATCTTCAGAAGAAAGTGGCACCACCTGCACTGTGTAAGCCTTCAGCTTGTCATAGCTCCTCAAATTTTTGTATTAAAATGAAATAACAAAATCTAAGATCTCTAACCCATAAGTGAAACATCAGAGTATGTAGATTAGCACACAAATTGCTTTAGAAACCTATCAGGAATATTGGCAAATATCACAGGACAAATACCACGTGTGGTTTTAGCTTCTTGGGGTAGCACTGGGCTTGTTGCCTAAGATGAACTCTTGCTCCTTCCCCCCAGGACTGTCCTTTCATCGTGTGTATGACCTATGCCTTCCACACCCCTGACAAACTCTGTTTCATTCTGGACCTGATGAATGGTAAGCAAGGCTCGTGGGGGTGGGGGCAGCGTTACACACGTGTTGGTGGAAGGGTTTGCTGAGATCATAAATATGGAGAATGAGGGGAAAAAATAATCTGAGGTGTGAAGAATCGACCTGTGAGCAGGAGGGATAAATTGATCTAAAGCAGGGAATGTGCAGAACAGCCTGAAAAATCTCTGACACCCTGTAACATTAAAGATATCAAAGGGCTTAGCAGGCTGGAAGCTTAAGGAGGTGATGGAACACAGCTTTCAGAATAAAAATAAAAGGGCTTTTCAGAGAAAATAGGTGGGGAGAGCATTCCTCAAAGGAAAGAAATTGCACCTAGAAGCCTTGGGGTAACAGATGAGAGCACAGTGAGATGGGCAGAGTTAAGAGCAGGAACCTTCCTTGCTGAGGATGCTCAGAACTTGGGGGACTCGCCTCTGGCTTGGTCCTGCACTGAGCACCTAAAGATGCTGGGGCTCATCAGCAGGTGTTGCAAAGCTGGAATGGTAATCGGGAAACAGAGCTAATACCCTCTGGCAGGGACTTTGGTGCTTTGCAAGTGAAGATTCAAGTCAATTTCAGGTGACTTGTTGGTCATTTCAAATTTATGGCTCGATCAGAAACAGCTTTTCTAGGAATATTCACAATTTGATGTGTTGACAGTGTGGATTAGCTCACAGGGGGACGTTGGATAGTGTCCTGTCTGATTAGGGAAGTGTGAAAAACATCCCCAGCATGAATATTTGAGTGTTTTGGCCCAGGTGGCCTTTTGAGGTCCCTCCCAGCCCAGGCTGTTGGATGTGCTGATTTATTCAGTTCCCCAGAAACCTGCGTCTGTGGTTGCCTGTTACGTGCTCTGGAAATCCTCTGTGTTCAGAGTCAGTTGCTGGATTAGTCACTGAATGCAAATGTGTGTGAAGGAAATGTATGCTTAAAATGGAGTTTCAGAGTGATCAAACTTATTTATTAACTTTCTTGGGAATTTTGTCATCTAGGTACTTGCAAGTGTAGGTGCACATCTCGGTGACCTCTGCGGGTTATAGGGACCTAGAAATGCTGTGCTGTTCCCCCACAACGTCGTGCTGTCTGCCTGTGAAGCTGGATTTTACTTTCTTTTAATTGCATCTCAATTCTTCTGCTTCTAGGAGGAGATTTGCACTACCACCTCTCCCAGCACGGAGTGTTTTCTGAAAAAGAAATGAGGTTTTATGCTACTGAAATCATCCTGGGGTTAGAACACATGCACAATCGCTTTGTCGTGTACAGAGACCTAAAGGTAATTGCTGACACTGTGACAGGCAGCTGTTAGGGAGCAGCAAATAATCCAGAGGTGCCAAAAGTTAGAGGAAGTGTCTTACCTAAAACTTTTTCTTGGGAAGAATACAGATAATTTTCTGACTTTTGGCTGAATTTTCTAACAGTTTGTTAGTGTGGTTGTAATCTGTGCTATTGCCTGCAAAATTCCTTACTCTGACTCCAAGGAAGCATTTCCCAGGCTGGTTAAACCAGCCTCCTTGGGGTCAGAATGAATCCTGTGCAGTTGCTCCTCTCACCATCTGAATGATGCTGTGAGTTTAGGGAGTGTGGTGCATGTCTGAGAGCCCCAAAAGAGCAACGTGGGTGACAGGAGAGTCACAGGAACACTGGGCATGGGGGAGAAGATGAGGACTGCTCCAGGAGGTGTCCATGGGCCAGGCAAGAGCAAAAGTGGGGAAGAAATGAGCACAGAGTGTAGACTGCAAGTCATGGGGGAAGAGCCTCACACAGACCCTCTGGGAAAGAACCAAAACTTGAGGCCAAACCAGATTTATTCCTTCAGGCACTTTCCATTTCAAACCTCGCCTGTTCTTCGCTGTTACTCACCAGTGTTTCACATTCTCTGGAGGTGATGGTGGTGCTCTGTGAGAATGTAGATTTTATCTAGAAAGTGTTTGTTCTATTGCTGTTAAAAAGACAAAGGCAATTGCAAATTGCTGGAGAGTATTGAAGTTTGAGTGACTGTTCTGAGGGAACGTGTAGTTCTGTGGACTGAGAAACCCTGAGCAATAACCTCTCTGTGTCTGCATCCCCAGCCTGCAAATATCTTGCTGGATGAACATGGGCACGTGAGGATATCAGACCTTGGCCTGGCTTGTGACTTCTCCAAGAAGAAGCCACACGCTAGCGTGTGAGTATGACCTGTGGGAGCTTTGCTGCACAGTCCCAGTTAAACCAGTCCTTCGCCTGTCCGTGTCATTTCCTGAGGGAAATAACCCTCAGATGGCACAGGTTTGCCTGAACACAGCTGAGCTGGGTGCTCTGAGGGGGTTTTGAGTCTCCTCGTTGTGTTTTCCTGCACAGTTGTGGCAGCTGATGTGTAGGCATGGCTGGAAGATGACACATGATTTGGAGATGATTCACTGCTCGGAGAAGAACCTGAGTTGAAGTACCAGATTGTTTGAATTGTTCTAAACGGATAATTAAATATTCTGCAACTGAATTAAAAACAGGATTTATTGTGTCTTTCTGGATCTTTGTAGAACTGGAGGCAAATTGTGTTCCTTGCTGCCTCTTGGCATTGGGTCATAGCCGGGATCTGAGTTTCTGGGGGTTCCATGTCTTACCTGGCACGTTTTATTCCCGGGTCCTCATTTGCCCTGATTTAGTCACAAATTTATGCAAAAAAGGAAAGGTTCATCCTGTCATATCTTAAGATTTGCAATTCAGTGACTTCTTGAAAAGAATTCATGCGTACCCAGTGATGCTGTGGGTGAAGGCAGGGTGTGGTGGCTGCTGTCTGGTGGTGACCAGCGGTGCCTCATGGTTAGGTGTAGACCAGCGGCTGGAAGGAGACGCAGGAAACTCATTGAGAGGTGGGAAAGCTGCTTAGACTGAAGGCTGCCTCTGAGGCCTGATTCTGCAGAGTCTCCCTGGAGCTGTTTTAGTTTGCCTAATCATTTGTGTTTCTTTGTTCATCCTCTAAGGTGTTTCCTCAGTAGATACATGCAAAGAAAACAGCCAGATGTGCGTATGCCTAAAGAGAAAGTGAAATAAAACCGTGTTTGAAACAAAATCTCTTTAAATTATACTATTTTATCATGAAAACATGGTGTTTGGTTGGAGTTTTTTCTAATGACAGTTGTGGTTGTAATGGGGATTTTGTCCCTTTCTGGCTCTCAGAGGTACCCACGGATACATGGCTCCGGAGGTGCTCCAGAAGGGAACGGCGTATGATAGCAGTGCGGACTGGTTCTCGTTAGGCTGCATGCTTTTCAAACTTCTGAGAGGGTGAGTGAGGTTTCACATCCCATCTGCTGTTTGTGATGACTTTTTCTTTTAGCCTGAGCCTCATCAGTGCCTGTCCCTTGAAACACTAATATGTAATGTGTTGCTTAATACCCAAGTGTTGTCTTGCTGCCTTCTCTGCTCCTCCGAGCATGTCTGCATGCGAGATGAAACGAGGCTTTTTTTGCTTCCAAAACAAAACACAAGCCCTGAATTTTGGTGATTTTGATGCCTGCCACGTGCCACTGTCCTGAAATCAGAAGGGATAAGCTTTCTTACAAAGTGTTGCAGCTCTTTGTGGTGTGAAAGTTCTAAGAGCTAGATCATTGGTGTGTTTGAGATAGCTGGTAGCCACGGTATGCTGGTGTGTAAAGTCCTTTCTCATTGTAAAGGCTGAATGTTTTCCCAGGTGTTCTGCTGTTCTGCAGGACAGACTGGAGGAGGGGGAAGGATGGGACTGAAAGGGTGTTGCGCTCCTTGCTGGGGCTGCCATGGCTGAAGTAACCCAATCATTGTGGCTTCACACTTACTGGTGCATTCTTTTTCTTCCACAGTCACAGTCCTTTCAGACAGCACAAAACCAAAGATAAGCATGAGATCGACAGGATGACGCTCACCGTGGTAAGGACCTGGTGCAGTTACATCCCTCCATTTCCTCTGAGAACCGGGGCTCTACAGCCTGCTCCCAGCGCTGTCTTTACACCTGGGAGAGCTGCTTACAAGCATTAGCAGAGAAAAGCTACTCTCCCATCTGTGGGAAGCAGATCACACCGTGTCTAGAAGTAAGTGTCTGGTTTTGTACTTCTCTTTTCCACAGAACGTGGAGCTACCAGATTCGTTTTCTCCCGAGCTGAAGTCCCTTTTGGAAGGGCTCCTGCAGCGCGATGTTAGCAAGAGACTTGGATGCCAAGGAAGAAGGTAGGTGGTGTCATCTCCTTGGACCACTGCCTTTAAAAATTTCCATTTCTCTGTAAATGAATGAATTCATTTCAACTAGAAATCTGCTTCCTGTTGTGATGATCTTAAATTCAGGAGGAGACCGTTACAAAATGCTGTTGTGTGGAATTACCTTACAGCTTCCTTTGGTTTGGGCAAATTTGTGGTCTGTTTCTGTCATTAAAGATTTCCCCAGAGGTCTCTGCAGTCACATTTATTTGGGGGGTGGTCATACTTTTCATCCCTGCGTTGGTTTAATGGTTTTGCCTGATCTGTTTTGGCAAGAAGTCCTATTGCTTGACTCAGACATCCTGGTAGCTAAGATTTATTGCTTGTATTTTGTCTGTAGCAATATGAGGGCTTTGTATTT
Organism: Heliornis fulica; assembly: GCA_013399135.1. Taxonomy (NCBI): domain Eukaryota; kingdom Metazoa; phylum Chordata; class Aves; order Gruiformes; family Heliornithidae; genus Heliornis; species Heliornis fulica. Next base: position 90,600 of record VXBZ01001039.1, on the reverse strand, counting down.
CTCAGATAGGTTTGAAAAGCCCCTTCGCTTTGTTGACTTGAGTTACATTTATTTTGCAGTGCACAAGAAGTAAAAGAACATCCTTTCTTCAAAGGCATTGATTGGCAGCAAGTCTATTTACAAAAGGTAAAGGATTAGGATAAAAACCTCAGTATTCTTGGTAAAGCAGGAAAAACAAAAGAAGTCCAGACAGGTAATAGACAGAAAACTTCAGGGTTCCAGTCACACGAATTTGTTTGGATACTGGGAGGATTGTGGATGAAATTGCCATCTATTCATGGCTGCAAGTCTCTTCCTCAGTAGTAGTACCAAATTATTACTTTTTCAAGGTCAAGTGACTACATGGTTTCCTCTGCTCAGCTGCCTCTAAGCTGTAGGGATTTTTCCCTGAATTTTTGGAGGACCATTCCTTAAAGGAACAGAGAGCTGCTTTGCACAGAGCTGTAATGTCAAGGGATGTACTTTAGCATGGTCATGCAAAAATAAAAAGGCCATACATATCTACAGAACAGATTTAATAATGTCCATTAATTTGTCTTTAATAACACTGCTTTTAATTTCTAGTATCCTCCCCCATTGATTCCTCCCCGGGGAGAAGTAAATGCAGCAGACGCTTTCGATATCGGGTCATTTGATGAAGAGGACACTAAAGGCATTAAGGTACATAACTTGTAAATGCTGGAGGGTGGTGCTGGGACTGCTGTGCTCAGCTTCTCATGGGTCCATGCCATTCCATTGCTTCAGGGGCTACTGAGTGTGCAAGGAGTCGCTTTCAGGTTTGGAAACTTAGACCATGTTGTTGTGAAAGAAGCCGCTCGGGCTGCTTGGCCTGTTTGTTGTGGCTTGCCAAGTCCTTAATGTTTTAATCTTTAGATTGAAATCTGCCTTCCTATCAAAAACCTCACATGATAAAGCAAATATTTCAAATGGTCAGACAACTTTTGGGAAATCCTTGGATTTTTGAGAATGCATCACGGTTTGTAGTTTTAGAAATTGTAAGTTATTTCTGGAGTCTTGCATGAGTTGAGCTAAACCTTATTTCAGTTGTGTTGCCTTGTGGTCAGAGAGCACGGGGGAAAGCTCTTCCCAGTGACAATCTGTATGTTAACAGTCATGATGCTGGCAGTTGGAAAAGTGATAAAAGAAACTGTCAGGTTCTGATATTACCTGAAATCCAGTGAAATCAGTGTAAAGGAACAAATGAGAAGTGGAAGCTGCTGGCCTGTGTATGGAAGTGATGGACCCTCTTCTGGTTCAGCCAGGAGTTGGACTCGATGGTCCTTACGGGTCCCTTCCAATTCAGCATATTCTGTGATTCTGGAGCCTCCCCGGTACTTTGAGCCAGCCAGTGAATCTGTGCTTCTCTTGGGTCTGTCCTATTCCTTAGTTGTAGCTTACATTTCTTCAACAGATTGAACATTTTTCATGTTATTGCAGAAACAAGCCAGGAGAGAAGCTAATTGGTTGATACTTTAGAAGCAAAACCCTGTGTGGAGAACTCCCTGTGCCTCGACAGGAACTCGTGTGTCAGCGTCACCTGCTGTAGTCACAGACGTTGGCACAGAAAAGATTTGACATGTTTAAAGAGAAATGCAGTGAACCCAGGATGTTCTTTGGGCTGAAAACTCTTCAGTGCCAGTGTTAGTCTGATGGCAGCCCAATTCCCTGGAGTTCAGGAACGCTGTAATTCAGAGAAGCATCTTGGGAGTGAGAATCCAGGTGGCCTTTTTCTCTCTTGAGGGGTCAGATACTCCCAGCAAGGCCTGTGAGTTGTACAGCCAGATCGCTTGCGTGTGATCTCTGCTCAGGCTGCTCTGAGATAAATTTATTCCGGGCCGTGAGTCAGTGAGGGGTATCATGCACAGCGGCTCCGCCCCGCGCTTCCAGTGGGATGTCACAGCCTGTTAGAGGGGCCTGAGCAACGCGCGTGCCTCTGAGTCAGCGCAGCCGCAGCTCCCATTAAGGTGTCAGGAGCCGTCTCCGCCGTGAGGATGCCAGTGCCGAGTGCCTTGCTCACCTCCATTGCCCCTGTGGATGATATTTATACTGTGGAGTGTCCTGTGACACCGCGAAGAACACGTGTTCCCCGAGGTCGTGAACTGGGAAGCCAGCAGTGGATGCCTGTGGCTTTCCCTCTGCCCCGAGGATGCCACAAGGAGTCCCTGTAAGCCACTCACGCAGGATCGCAGAGAAGCCTTCTGCCTTCACATCCAGCACGGATTTTCCTGCTGTGATAATGGCTCTGGGTCTCCGAAAAGGAAGAGGGCTTCTCTTGTGGGAGTGTCTTCGCTGGCTGCAGGAGAATCAAGCAAGGATTTCCTGCCCTGCTCCCACAGCCGCTGGGTTCGCTCTGAGCAGTCGGGATCTGCCTTCCCCGGCACACTGCCGCAGTGAGGACCGGACCCAGCCCTGCCCGCTGCACGGTCCAGGGAGCCTACAGCCTTCCCAGTGTGGCAAAGGATGTCTCCTTGTCTTGCTCAACAGGAGAAGGGTCCAGGTTCTCCTCTGATTGACAGAAACTGAAGCAACTGAGAGTGTCTGTAGAGTTTAAACTCGTCCTCAAATGAAAACCTGTGTTAGAGTCACAGGGGAATCATTGATCTCTTTTTGTACCGCATCCAGCTGCTCTGTGCTGAACCCAGAGTGTGGCTCTGCAAGCAGCAAACAGCCTTCCTGGAGATCCAGTAATTTGAGATTCCTTCAGAGCAGTTCAGTTCAAGTACTGTAGTTAAGGATTAGGGGGGAAGGAATCCACACATGACAGGAAAGTTGAGGTCTGCAGCATTGCACTGCTGAATTTTGGAGGTTAATTATTATGAATGTAATGTGGAAGCACAGAGTTGTGTAAAAGGTGTCTTGGCATTTATTTGTGAATATTTTGTGCTGAGAAAGTTTGTAGCACAATTAGACATCTTGTTAACGCTGGTTACACACCCAAGCTAAGAGCAGTGCTGCTTAGGTGGGAATAATTCCTGAGGTGTAAAGTCTGGAGAACACTGTGGAGTTACTTCTCATAGCTTTGGAGTTATTTCTGGTAGCTTTTAGGCCTATCAAACCGAACACGTTTTGAACAGGTGGCCAGTTCTCGGTATATAAATGAATATCTTTGCTTAAATTAGTATCTGTGTTTTCTCTTGTTTGCACCTGTTTGTTCTGGTAAGGCTAAAGTTTAATAAGTCTTTTAAAATAATGCTGTTGTGTGGGTAACTCTTAACTATTGGGGCTAAGAATAGTAAAAGTCACTAAAATGTTGGGGTTTTCTGCTCTTTTTCTCTTGCAAGTTGCTTGATAGTGACCAGGAGCTGTACAAGAACTTCCCTCTGGTAATATCGGAGCGTTGGCAGCAAGAAGTAGCAGAAACTGTTTACGATGCGGTAAATGCAGACACAGATAAAATTGAGGCCAGAAAAAGGGCTAAAAATAAGCAGCTTGGCCACGAGGAAGGTAATCTGTCAAAATCACTTCTCCATCTTTTGCTGCTGGATCGTAGAAATTTGTGTGCCTAAGATGCTTCTGAATGCTGTGAAACGGTGTGTGATGACATAATGCTTTGGAAAATCTGTTGTACTCCCCTGTAAAATAACCATGCCCAGGCTTTGTTTGCTGAAAGGAGCATGTGGGGTTGGGTATTGTGGCAGAGGAGCTGGGAATGAAAACTGGGGGTCCTTCACAGGGACCTTCCCTTGTTTGCACGTGGGTCTTGCATCACAAACTCTGAACTTTGGGTAGCAGTGTTATAAACTTAAGAGTTTATAAGATGCTTTTTTCAGAACCATATTCCCTTTGTGGTTACTCCACTGTGGCTGCCTCAGCTCATGGAGTTGTGGTGGAGGTGGCCGCACTCAGCCTTGGGCCGCGCTGCTCCAAACCGCGTCCTTTCCCAGCCCGGCGCTCGCAGAATGCGTTGAGGCACTGCCTTGGGTTGCAGCCTGACTCTCCCTCTTGTTGCAGATTATGCACTTGGGAAGGACTGCATTATGCATGGATACATGCTGAAGCTGGGGAACCCCTTCTTGACGCAGTGGCAGCGTCGGTACTTTTACCTCTTCCCAAACCGACTGGAATGGCGAGGAGAAGGAGAGTCGCGGGTGAGTGAGCTTACTCGGGAGAGCAGCGGCTTCAAGGGTGTGAAAGGCAGGTGGATGCCGAGGTGAATCTGTGGTCTCATCCCTGGCCATGGCTCCGTGGAAGGAGCGTTTTGGCCGAGTAGAGGGCCCGTGGATTTGAGTAACGTACCGTGGGTATCGCTGTGGTTAATGGGTAGCTACACTGCCCCGAGGAAACACCACGCTGACTTGAGAAACCTGTTTACTTTGTTTTCTTATGTTTTTAAAGGAATTTAGTAGTTCATGGTGTTTTTTTCATTTAGGACCTCTGGACTATTTATACAAAAAAACATAAACTGGTAAGGTCACGAGAGCTATAGCATTTTATTTCCCAGAAAATGCTATAGTGACGTTAGTTTAGTCCAGCTGTGATCATGTGCTAGGCAGATCGTTTGTGTATTTAGTTCCAAAGGGGTCTGGAGTTTCAAAACACTGCTCTCCTCTTACAGTCTGTGGGGAAAGCTTTCCTGCAAACTTGTGTATGTTTGCTTCTTTGTAAGTATATAGTGCTTAAATATTCCCTTCCAGCTCTTTGAAATAGTGAGATCACATTTTTTGTGTTGTGGTGGGTTTTTTTTTAATAACAGCAGTAATACTAATAAAAATATAAAATTATATGTGACACTTGTGGGAAAATAACAAATGTTAGTTTGTAGACACACCTATTTGTAGATTCTTATTTCATGCTGTCATTACTGGCTTTCCTGGCTCAGGCTTCATTGCCTCTGCTCAAGCAGCCGAGCTCCTTGCTTAAATCTCTCTTACGTTACAATCTATCCATAGCTCATGACCCAGTCCTCAGAAATCAAGAGATGTTTGTGTAATGACTGTTAATGTTTGTAACATGATTTACGTGGGCAGTCCAGAAAAATTAGCTAGTGGCTTTGTTTGATGGGCAACAGGCTTTTTCCAACCATCTTTGTTTTTGCAAATGCTGCAGCAAAACCTACTGACAATGGAACAAATAGTATCTGTTGAAGAAACGCAGATTAAAGATAAGAAATGCATCTTACTGAGAATTAAAGGAGGAAAGCAGTTTGTCCTACAGTGTGAGGTGAGCCTCTTGTTTTCCAGTGTCTGTTGGTCTGTTAATCTCATTGTTCTGCTCCCGCTAACAGCATCGGGAAGCTTTTCAGGTTCCCGCGTCGCGTGTTGACCAGGTGGGTGTTGTGCACAAGGCTGAACCTGAGCAAAACTGGCAAGTTTTGGTCACACTCGAGTTCTGAAAGCCAGAAACTTGCTGCTGTGCCAGTTTCTGTCATGGATGTCGCTGGTATTTGAGCCAGAATGAGTTTGGTTTAATGAATAACCAGAAACATCAAAACTTCTCAGCCCACGGGGGCTGCAGCGGCCGTGCTGGCGCGTGTCACCGCAGGTAGTTCTGGTAGCTCACGTGTTTGCAGGGGAGGAAGTGTGCAAGTCCTCGTTCCATCCTGACCATCCGGAGCTGCCGCCGCCTCGCCTGGCTTCGGCGGGTGACGGAGGAGCAAAGGGCTGCTCGTTCCAGCAGCCAGAGTTACGGCTTCCTTCGGAAAATTGATTAAGTTTTGTGAAGGGCTCTCTAAGGGAGAAGACGCTGTTGGCAGTTTACTATGAAGTGCCAAACTACTTCTGTATCTCTTTCAGAGTGACCCAGAATTTGTTCAGTGGAAAAAAGAGCTGACAGAAGCCTTTACCGAGGCACAGAGATTGCTGCGTCGGGCTCCAAAGTTTCTCAATAAATCTCGCTCAACAGTCGTCGAGCTTTCGAAACCGCCGCTCAGCCACAGGAATAGCAACGGGCTGTAGGAGAAACAGAACAAAGCGCACGTAGGGAGAGCTACTTGGTGAACATGTTGAGTTTCACAGAATCCTTATGAGTTACTTTGTGCAATCCTGGAGGCGGGATGTGCTTAGCAGAGGAAGGATTAGATGTTTACAGCGTGGGATAACGTTAGAACTCTGTCTCCGGAGGGTGTTGTGAAGACTGGAACAATGGCAGGTGCATTCGTGCTCCCAGAATCACCACCGAGCGTAGAGGCTGCGTATTGCTCCCAGCGTTCCCGCACCCTGGCGGTGTCCGAACGTGGACTGTTACTCTGGAACTACTGATGGAAGGAGTGTCTGTCCTTCTCGGCAGTACCCTTGTTCGGGGCGTCCCAACCTGGAGACTGACGTGGTTGCTGTTGCCCAGGGCTGCACATGGGTGTGCGACACCGACCACGCCCTCGCCCGCGGACGGAGCTGCAGACTCGCCGTGTCGGATAACCTTTACTCTGTCGTGTTGCCATGTTCTTTCCGACCATTACTGCTGACTTATGATAACCTTTCTCCATACTGCTGATGATCAACAGTGTGACCCTTATGCACTTCAAAGTACTGAATCCTAACTGTCCTGTGGTTTAAATGTTACTGCTACTTCATGGAAACATTGAACTCAACTTATTCACTTGGTTTGTTGTACTCACTAATAGTAGCTACCACCGTTTTGCTTCTCCTACTATATGCAGTACTATAACTGACACAATAGAGTAATAATTGGTGAAGAGGAATTTATGGTAGCTTCATCTAGCTCTGTTGTATAAATTGACTATTTTAGCACAGTTTTTAAAGAGCAGATTCCTTTTGACAAGTTTACAGTGAACATAAAGACAGTTCTTTTCCATTTCAGGTCAACTGCACTTTTTAAAAATTAAAAAGAAATGATTCAATTCCGATGCATTCTAGTGCATGTGCTGGGTTAAGGTGTCGGGGTGCCTCGGTACGTGTTCTGGATCGCTCCGGTGACGGCACTGTCGGATCCTCCTCTGGCGTACGCAGAAACGCGCGTTCCCGTAGCGTAGGTAGCCCAGACTTCCACCGTAGCTCCGCTCAGGAGGTTCGTGCACATATTGCCGGGCTCAGCTTGCAAAAAAGACCTTTAATTTTCTTTTCTGGAGAGTTCAAACTGCCCATGTTGAATCGGTCTGAGAACACTGGGGACGCAGCTGACAGAGTGGGCTGATCCGGTGCCGGGTTGGTAGTTCTGTGGCGTGAGGTGTCGGTCGTGTCGTGCAGAGGCTCCTGCTGAAGTGAAGGTACCGTCCCTCAGCTGTCACACAGCGCAGGGCAGGTGGAGTCGGCCCTTCCCCGCTTGGTGTGAAGCTTTGGAAGAGACAGGGACAGGCTTAACATAAGTTTGTTTGGGTCTTTGTCCTGAGGTGGGAACCACCCTAGAGGAGGTTTTGTGCCCAGCTGCGGTGGTCCAGCTCTCGGAGTCCCGGCAGACGGTGGGAGTTGCACGGCTGTAGCGGGGAGCACAGGTTGCACCAGCAGCTCGTTCAGGTGTGTCCAGCCCGTGTTGCTGGCAGATATCCACGAGAGCCCTGTCCTTGCCAAAAAGCACAGATCAGCACAAGTAGGGGAGTTCAGGTGGAGTATTTGTTTGTCCTGAACACACTCGTACTAAAATGGGGTGTCTCTGCCTCTAGAAGTGGGGGTGCCTTGCCCTGTGTACCACGTGCTTTCACGCGCCTGCGAGCTCAGTCTTGGCATCCAGAGCATCAGGAAAGGGAAAGTGCAGGAGGGAAAGTGCCGTGTGTGAGGCAGGTGATGACTCCCTTGACTTCTTCCCGTTTGTCTCTCGAGTGAGTTTGTGTAGCGAGGACCGGCGTCGCTGCCGCTCTTGCCGGCAGGTGATGTTGGGCATCTCGGCGTCCTCTGGCAGGGGCAGTGGTGGCACTTGGTGAGGTCTGGGAGAGGAAATCCCTCATCCTGCTGGCGCTGACTCTGCACTGGATGTTGTTACGCTTTCCTGTGCAATGCTTTCATTTTCTACCTGCTTTGGAAAACCCCCTCAGACTGTGGTAAAACCTGCTCTTAGATCTCATGTAACTTCTCTGTACTTCTCAGTTCTCCTCTGAGTTACCTTCCAGCGTTGCTTTTGACTCTTGGTGGCAGTTTTGCAGTTGTCATAGTTCCTCGACGTGGTGTCTGTGAGGAGGGCAGGGACAGCGCCGTGGTGGAGTAAACCTGCCTCAAACCCGTAGATCTGTATGAAACAAAGACTTTGTGTTGATTTAGGGAAGCAGGTGTGTGTTGAAGCCTAACACACACCTGTTTCCCTAATCTCCCACGGAGGTGGGACAGCCTAGAACATGCTCGTTGGCGCAGTCCTTATTGCCCCATCCAGCTCCACAGCAGCTGAGCCATGCCACCTCTGGGCACTGCCAGGCAGGAGTGGTGAAGGGTTCAGTTTTCTTCAGTCAGCCCATCTGTCGACAGCTTAGGAGACCTTTTTGTTAGTGACTCACATCTGACTGTGCTGCTAGGAGGGAGGGAGAGATCACCATAGCCAAAACCTCGTGTCCACGGGAAGGAGGTTGGGATCCCAGGAACGAGCAGGGTTCCATGTAGAAGGGGCTGGATCTGCTGGTGTGGAGGGAGAGCTGGAATTCTGCCTCCAGGAGCAAAGTATGGCTTACTGCTCTGAACTGAAACTGGTTTTCTGGGACAGAGCTTCTGGTGGTTTAATTTTACACGGGGGTCTCCAGCGGTCTGGGTAGCAGATCTTGCTGAACGTGCAGCGGGACTTTGTCTTTCACCTTGGTAGGAATGTTTTTTATATGGCCATGGGGAAAGAAATCAAAGCTTTGGGCATCAACAGAGCTGAGGGTTTGAGCACTGATTTTCAAAGAAATTATCTGAAAGCCCTTTAAAACCAAACGGGCCGTGCTGAAGATTTAAGCCTGTACAGGGATTGTTTCTTATATTTCAAAAATAGAGAATTATGTGCTGGATAGAGCCACGTTAAACCCTCCCCTGACACACCCACATGATTTCGGTGCTGCAGGGCTGGTTTTCAGGGTGCTGGAAAGCAGGTGCCTGAGCGAGGGGCTGTGGGAAGATGGGTGATGTCTGCTGGAGCTGGGCTGGGTGTGCGGCGGCTGCTCGCGGGGCTGTGGCTCTGCTGTACTGTACGTTAGTGTCTCACTCCAGGAGCTGGGAGGTTTTAGCCCCATCAGGGTTCTCTGAGTTGAAAATGAGGTGTGGGAGAGGCTTAAGGAGAGCAGCAGCTATTCCTGCTGCAAGCAGAGTGTAACCAAGGAGCCCTCTGGAGTTAGCAGGAGCTTGGGCAGCGCTGGGAAGGGTTCTGTGGGCAGCGTGTTAGCCCTGACGTCCCGGCACTACAGGGTCGAACTGGGCAACTGTCGTTATTCAGGGGCTTTGGTGATTCATTTACCAAGTTGTGAAACTGTTTGAAGGAACTTTGATTAGTTTATTTTTCTTTAAATCCTTCATCTGCCTGTAGCACCTCATCCATACTGAGTATAACAGCTTCTTCACCTAGTTATGTTGGAGCTTTATGCCTTGTCAGTGGCCCAGCGGAGCCCGCGGCGGCCATCTTGCGAGTTCCTTCTCTACATGCTGCTGTGAGACCAGCCCTGCTGGGGGGGATGCTGGAGCTGCTCCAACTCACGCTGACATCCCCGGTACGTTCTTCCCCGTTAGGCTTCAAAAACCAAGACTTGGAGCACGCTGGTTAGTGGTTGGATGTGCGGAAGGGAACGCTGTCCTTGGGACCGCGCCGTGCGAGGTGACGGCACATGGCTCCAGGAGATAGACCTCAGCTCAGGCACATCCGCGTTGTCCCTCATTTCATCAGCTCTCCAGAACTGCCACAGAAGTGTTTCTTCTCAAAAAAAAAAAAAAATTCAAGGTGGGAGAACAGGAAATTGTATCATGGGCTGGGGGTGCCGCGACAGGAGTGTGGGTGTCGCAGTCCAGCACACAGGTAATAGGGAACGTCGGGTATTTGGTGCTAAACCCAAACCTTTTATCCAAGCTGTGACGCCGTGCAGAGGCTGCTGCCGGTGTCTGGCAGAACCGCTCGGGGTGGAGGGGTGGCAGCGAGCCCCTGCCTGTAAATTAGCCCCCAAGAAGTGAAATCCCTGGAGCCCTTCTGCGCATCACCCTTTCCCCGGCAGGACTCGGTTCTCCTTCGCGGGGTCCGCTGCTCCCCGCGCAGCAGGCGGCAGCCAGGCGGCTGCTTTAGCTCTGAGATGCTCACGCTGGAAGTGTCTGTGGAGGAGGGACTGTTGTGAAGTGTACAGTAGGAAGTAAATAATTCTAGTTGTGTGGATTAATATAAGGAACGAGTCGGTTCTACAAAGTAAAAGAAAAAAAAAATCTGAAAAGCGTATTTTGAAAAAGCATAGTATTAATTTTAATATTGTAAAAAAATACAAAACAGAGAGGAAAATATCTAAAATATACAGAGAACATATGTGTGTCCAAATGTCTGGGGAATTTTGAGATAATCTACTTTTGTTTTGTGTTGGTTTCTACCCCATGGTGTACATATTGTGTGGATCGGCCATCGGCTGTTTTAATACTGTTGTTAAATTGTATTTTTATTTTGTGTTAAACTAATCATCACAGACTCGGCTTTATTTTGTTTATGTAAAGGTTGCTATGCTATGTAGGTATAAATCCAAGAATTCTATTTTAACGAAAAGAAAAAAAAGCATTTTATATTATTTATTAAATACGTGTTTCTCCGACTTCTGACATTCCACAGAATTTCTGCTCCGTCTGTGTAGAGAAGTGGCAGTTCCTTTCAAGCAGGATCCGGCAGCTTTATTCTGTTTTTCACAATAAAGTTGAAATAGTTCCCGTCCCTCTGTCCCACTCCCCTCCGTAGCGAGCTCCAGGCGCTGTGGGGACCCTCGTGAAGCGCGGTGGCTCCTGAATGCCGACAACCTCCTGCGGACCAGCCCCCCTGGGCTCGGTGTTCCGGACTTCCCCTCATCCCGCGTGCCAGCGAGCAGCGTGTGGGATGGGACAGCGCTGGGCTGACGGGAATTAACGCCCTGAGATCGGAACCGGCTCCGTGTGTGGGAACGCTGAGGTGCCGGCTCAGGTATTTGCGAGCTCCAGGGTTCACGAGCGGAGGGGTGAGGCGGAGAGGCTGCGGGTCGGGCGCCAGAGGCGGCCTACAGGGTGCTCGGAGCGGAGCCATGTTGTGCTGGTTGGGCCTTAGGGCAGCGCCGGGCTCACGGGCCTGGTGGGCGGCGGAGCGTTGGCGCCCAAAATGGCGTTTGCCGTTTCAGGGTCATTCTCGGTCCTTAAAGATAGGTGGGAGCGCGGGAGAGGTGTCCTGTGGAGCCAGGGCACCAGGGCCGATGCTCGGCTGTGGCACAGGACTGTGCTGCTCGTCCCCGTGCCGCGGCAGCCCCGGGACGGANGACTGTCCCTTGAGGGGTGCCAGGAAGATGAGCTGGCGCTCCCCGAGTTGAACCCAGGCCCTCGTCACGGGTAGCCACAGGGCTTGGCCATGCTGCCGTCCTCCACCGCTTGGGCCGGTGATCGCTGGGCTCGGCCTCACCGAGGACTGCGACACCCGGGGCCGCGGCTGCTGGGCACACCCGCAGGTAACCGCCAGGCACCGAGTGAGGTACCAAAACAGCCCAAAATCCATCGGATACCCCATCCCCAAAAGCCATCCGGGTGCAGGTGCAGCCTCTGTGGCCAGGGGACGGGGGTGTTACACCCCGTGCCGGGGGGGGAGCCTGAGGAACGCGCTGCTCGGGGCTTAGCACCGGCATCTGCCCGCCATGATGCCAAAGCTGCCTCTGGCAGAGACACTGCCCGGAGCGGGGAGGAGGTGGCTGCTTTTCCCTTGAGTAGCTCCGTCCTTGTTTTCCTCTTTCCCCTACTCGCACCTGCCTGATCCCGTTGTAGTTCTGCGGCCGAGGAGTGTTGAGCCGAGAGCACCCGGAGAGCGGGGAGAGGCCAGTGCCAGGTGCCATCGTGGCTTCTCGGCGTGCCCAGCACAGTGCCCCCAACCTGCCCCTTCCTTAGGAAACCCAGGATGGGTGCACAAAGCCGGTTGCTCACCCAGGGACAGGCTTCCCCATGCTGGGGTGACGGCGTGAGGCGCGGTCGTGCCCGGGAAGGGGAGAGAGCGGAGAACGGGTGAGGTGGCAGTGAAATCACGAGTCTGAAAAACAGAATAAAGCGAGAGCATCCTAGGAGAGGCGTTTTTACGAGCACTGTTTCAGTGACTTATTCGGTCCTTAACACAAAATAACCGAAGGAGCAGAATCACACGAGTAGCTACGAGTGGTTTACAGACATCTATTGACAGAACCTGTTGTCGGTGTGTAATTTAATGGTGAGAAAAGCCAGTATCTGTAAATAACTTTAGATATTGTATCTATGAGAATCACTCCTTGTTCCCTGTACTTGGCTCTTTCCATATTTATTGTGCGGAGGAGGCTGTGCCCGCGCCGGTGTTCGCTGCTGCACGTTCCCGTAGCGCTTCCCACCGAGACCTCGGAGCTTTCCCGGTCCTCGGCGCTTCGTGCTGTGCCGCGCCGAGCCCGTTCCGCCGGCGGGTTGTCGAGGGTTGTTCTGGCACAGCTACGCTGCTTCTGTGTGTTGGTCAGTACGGCTGCTCTCATACCACCAGAACCCCAATAAAAACCGTCCTTTGCGTGTGTGCTGCCGCCTGGTTCTTTTCGGGCTCGCCTGCCCCCGTCCCGCTGCCTGCAGGACGCTGCTGGGGAACCCCCTGCACCCCACGTGGCGCCGGGAAGAGGTAAGTCCCTTCGCTCACCGGGGAAGCCGATGTTGGTCCACACGGTGTTGGTGTTGGGGGATGTCATAGTTGTGTTCCACTGATGGGATGGTGCCTGCTGTGCTGAGGAGGGTCCCAGGGATGATGCTCGGGTGGGACCCCGTGCTTGGAGCTGAGGGGTGCGCCAGCAGCGAGCCCCTCACCCAGCCAGGCGTCCTCTGCAGCTGCAGCACCGCCGGGACCCCGCGAAGGAGCGTCTGGAACCGCGTGTCCTCGTGCTGTTCCCGCTGGAAGTGGTCTGGGGTCACACCTGGGGTCTCTGGGCAGGCAGCGGGGGTCTGACAGACCTTGTTGTTAGTGGAGCTATGCTGGCAGTTGGCACTGGTGTCCTGGGCACATCCATGGAGCTCTCAGGGGAGATGGGGGGCAGCCAAGGTGGGGGGTTCACCTGTGCAACTGGGCTTGGTGGCACCTGGCAGCCCCAGCCCCCCCAGTGGGGGTGGGACATGGGTCCTGCTGGTCCCCTGAGAGTCACCCTCTGTCCTTGGGTCACCCCACAGCCCCCAGCAGAGCTCGGTGGGAGGTGAGGTCCCCCGTGGCAGGCAGGGCTGCCAGCCCCCTGCCCACCTGCCCCGGCCACGTTGCCGTTAGCGCCACGGTGACGTTCCCCTGATGTGACACTATTTTGGGCACTGTGCTCAGTCCCTGCCCAGCTCGGTGCCCCCATCTTGTGTAGGGGCAGCTGGGGAGCCCTGTGACAGAGCTGGGACCTGGGACAGCCCGGTGTCCCCCCCAGCATGCCCTGTGCCCACCCGCAGCGGTTCCCCCAGCTCTGTGGGGTGCAGCCGAGGCCAAGAACACGCGTGGCGGGAGAGCGCGGGTGCCACGTGTGTGCCAGGCGGTGTGGGCAGGCCAGGGAACCCGAGGGCCCCGTGGTGCCGCCGCCTCTCCCCGCCTGAGGCCCCGGTGTCACGGCTGTGGGTATTTTTAGCAGTGACA
>VXBZ01001039.1:47138-64959 GCA_013399135.1 Heliornis fulica | reverse complement strand
CCCATCCCTGGAGGGGTTGGAAAGGCCAAGAGATGAGGTGATGAAGGACATGGTCTAGAGGGCTGAGGCAGGTGGGGTGCTTAGAGAGAGCTGCAGGAGTGGTGCCCAAAGCAGGGGGAGTCACAGGAGGGACTTTGAGGGGGAAAAGCCATTTTGGTTCGGTGGGTGATGTTCTGCAGGGGGGCAGCGGGGTGATGCTGGTCCAGCAGGCTCAGGGGGTGGAAGGAAACTGGGGTGCACTCGTATGGCATCCCCAACCACCCCCCCACCCCACAAGCAGTAGTCCTTTTTGGGGGTATCTTATTTTCACTGTGATTTGGGGGCGCCGGGGGTGNGACAGGGAGGAGCTGTGCTCTGCGTTGCTCCAGACTGCTCTTCCCAGGCAGAGTCCATTTGTTCTTGTTAATTAAATTATTAATTTAGTAATTAAAGCTCTGTCACAGTGCTACTCTCAGCACTACACCCTGCCACAGCTTAGGGACACCTGCAGGTCGGGGGCTGGCAGACAGTGATGTGGCTTAAGTGCTGTGACAGCCCTCCCTAGGAGAAGGGGACACCCCCTGCCCCCTCCCAAGCCAGGTGGGCACCCCACCCCGTGCCCACCGATGGAGCCATGCTGGCATTGTGCTGCAGGCACCCATGACCCACCAGGACACCCAGGCACAGCGTGGGCTCGTGCTCCTGCTGGGCCACCTGCTCCTGAGCTGCTTTAAACCAGGAGTTGATGTATGGATCGAGCTCGTGGGGGCAGAGCCGGCATGTGGGGGGGTGGGACATCACCTGGTGTTCACACCAGCCCTTCCCCTCCCAATTTGTCCTCGGCAGCAGAATCACAGCTGGGTCTCTGCAAGTTATAATGATAAAAGCCACACACCCCCCCCCAAAGTGGCCTTTAACATGGCAACAGCTTTACCTCTCAAATACCCCTTAGCTGGGAGGAGATGGTGGGGCCCAAGGCGAGTGGGAGGGTACAGACTGCCGGGCGTTATCCCGGGTTATCCTGCCATTCCCACCGGCTCAGCGCCCGGGAGAGGGAGCTCAGCTGGTGACAAATGTTGTGGCTTTGCCTGCTCTTCCCTCTGCCTGTGCCAGGGCCGAAGATGACGGGAGTGGAGTGCGTGGAGGGGATGGCTTGGGGTCTCTACGAAGAGCTCTTCGCCGCAGTCGTCTCGTTGATCAACAGGTACTGAGCGGGTGGGCGCTGTGCCGGGGTGTCTGTGGCTGGTGGCTCCTTCTGGGGCTGCTGGAGAGGAGCCTGTGCTGTGGGAGGGGGTGTGGGCAGCAGGCAACTGCTGCCCACTAAAAGCCATTTGAAAGTCCCTGCCTGGCCCTCAGGACCGTCCGTGCTGCCAGACCCCAGCTTGCAGGACCCAACACAGCCACAGGCAGGTGTTGCACGGGGCAGCAAACATCCTGCCAACTCCTGGCACAGAGACCTGTCACGGCCCTGGCAGTGCTGCTGCCGCAGCCGCCGGGAGGCAGCACCGCGAGCAGGCGTGCGGGGCGGCGCGGAGCAGGGCATCGCCGTGCGGGGAGGAGCAGCCCGGCCTCCCGTTAATAATAGATGTGACTTTGCAGACTGAAATCAAGGTCACTGCTGTGGGGGGAGGATGAACCGGGCAGGGAGGCCCCCAGTGGGCCGTGCCGATGCACGGTGGGAGACACTTCATGGTAAAAGCTGATGGCAGGGCAGGATCGAGGTGTCAAGGGGACACTCTGGTCTGGCCACAGAGTGACAATTGAGGGGTTCAGGGGGGCTGCAGCTGCGTCCTGGTGCTGGTGTGGATGAGCAAGTGGCACCTTCCTCCTCTTCCTCATTTCCATGGGAGAGCCAGGATGGGACCAACATCCCCTGCACCTCCTTCTTCAGGTGCCTTTATTTTCCACACCAGCCCCCCAAAGCCAACGAAACGGTGAAGGGCCGTGTGTCAGCGCACCCTGAACACGCCGTTTCCTCCATCCCTTGAGGCCAAACGTGAATTTTTCCAACTCCAGCTGCTGCAGGGGGCTGCTGTGGGATTCTGCAAGCAACCCATTAGTGCANATTAGTGCAGCTTTGCCTCTTCCTTTGAGCCCAGGTCATCACGGAGGGGCTGGCGGCCTCGGTGCCCGGCTGCTGGGGGAAGCACATCCCCTGCTGCCTGTCGGTGGGGCTGCGGGGCTGGGCTGCAGCTGTGAAGCTCCACAATGTGATGGCTGTTCCCAAAATCCATGTCAAAAACCACCCCGGGGGGTTCTCAGGGTGAAGAGAGGTTCTCAGGGTGAGACTCCCTCACTGTCCTTGTTGGAAATACCGGGAAGGGCTGCAAGCGAGGCTGGACGAAGTAACCACCATCTCTGCTTCTCCCAAGAAGCCCCTCGATGTCTGTTCTCACATCACCCATGCAGCTCCCATTAAGGATTTCCCTGGAGCTGAGCACCACAGATGGTACAGCACAGCACGGCACGGCACGGCAGGGCACAGCAGCCAGGGCTGTGGGCACTCACGTTGTCCTTGGTGCTGGCATCACACCCCAGCTTCAACACGTTTCAAACCATCTTTTCCCTCAAACTTAACTCTTTTGGATGAAGATGTTGCACTTGAAATAACTGGAGAGCCAGGATGGGGTTGAGTGTGGAAGGGCAGCACCTCATCCCACCCCACCATTGAGGACTCGTTAGGGTGGGCCAGGCCTGTCTCCAGCCAGGCTGGGAGGAGATGCTTGGTTTGAGTAGACCCAAGAGGTGTTGTCCCACATGAAGGACAAGCACACGGCCTGTGGCAGGAGGTGTGGGTGTTCCCTGAGCAGAGCTGGGCTGGTCACTGCTGTGTGGGACAGTGTCACCCAGGGACGTGCCCAGGGGGTGGGAGCAATGTCACCTCCTCTGGTAGAGCTGGTAAAACCTGGTGGGTTTACCCCATGAGTAAAACCCTGTGGTGTGTGGGACTCTTTCCCCAGGTCTTTCTCCTCCCAGCACCTCTCCATGGCCTCCATCGCGGTGGTGGACACTCCTGGCTTCCACAACCCGCGGCACCAGCGGGGCGAGCGAGCGGCCACTTTCGAAGAGCTCTGCCACAACTACGTGCACGAGCGGCTGCAGGCCCTGTTCCACGAGAAAACCTTCATTTTGGAAACGGAGAGGTACCGAGAGGTGAGGAGCCAGGGCTGGGAGCAGTGTCCTGGGCACACCTGGGGACAGGGAGCAGTGTCCCGGGCACACCTGAACTGCCCGTGGTCCCCGTGTCCTGCCGCGGTGAGGCCGCACGCCGCTGTGCTGATGGGAGGGGAGGTTGCAGGGAGGAGGGGTCAGTATGGAGTGGGAGCTGGGTCTCTCAGCCCACCCTGGTCATAGATCCTTCCAGGAATTTGGGATGTGCTGGAACTGCTGCACTGTCAGGGTGTCTTGATGGGTCAGCGTGTTGCTGCCCAGGAGGCCGCGTGTCCTGTTGGTGCAGCTGAGGTTCTCCCCAGGCGATGGACAATGGGGAATCGAAAGGAAAACGCTGAGTTATGGTGGGAATGAGATGCTGAAAAATCTGCACTCAGAGAGGAGCTGAATATCCTTGCAGAGGGTTCTCTCGTACCTCCAGCCTGGGAACACTGTCGAATTCCTGTGGCTCCTCTTGCTCGTGCCAGGGAGCACGTGGGTGACCGGGGATGGCATCGGGCTTAGCAGTCACCTCACCTCAGCTCTGCTGCTGGCCAAGGGCAACCACCCCAGGGCAGGACGTTTCGCTGCGACCCTGGGCTGTGGCTGCGAGCCCCGGTGACCCATTCGCTCCCAGAGCTGGGTCAGACATGGGGGGTGACAGTGACACGTGCCCTTGGTTGTGTGCTCAGGCTGCAAACCTGAATCCCTGAGCAAATCTCATGGTGTTGCCATGGAGAGACGTTAACACTGCGGCTCTTGCTGAGTATCCCTGGCTCGAGAGGAGGCTGTGCCCACCCGGCCCATCCTGGGGGGGGCTCCTGTGCCCCAGGCATGGCACAGGGTGTCGGGGGTGGGTGCTGGGTGAAGCCCTGGGTTGAGGGAGGGGAACAGCTCCTGCAAGCTGTCAGTTAAATAACTGATTCCTGGGTCCCAACAGTTGTGTCTCCGTGTCAGGACGGAGGTGTCTGCGGTGGCTGCTCCGCTCTGCCAGCGCTGGACCCCCACAAGGCCGAGCGGGAGCAGGGCCCACATCACCTTCCCCCCCCAGACACACAAACATGTCTCCTCTTGGCTTTCAGACACCAGACCCTGACTGAAGCAAGCTTTTAACTGATGTTTTCCAGGAAAATGTTGAGGTGTCTTTTGATCTTCCAGAGCGCTCCCCCCTGGCCACGCTGTCCATCGTGGACCTGAGCTCCTCACAGGTAACCTGTCCCCAGGGCCACCCTGGGGCTGGTTGCTCGACTCTGCTGGAAGCATCCTCTGCTTCAAGGGTTTCCAATGCAGAGGGGACCTGGCTTTGCCCAGAGCAGCCCGGGGTGTTGTGGGGTCGGGGACAGCATCAACTAAACCTTTTTTGGCTTTTTAAAATACAAACTTCACCTTCCCAGTGAAGCCCTGCACCCTGGGGAGCCCTCCCAGCCTGGCCACAGAGCTGGGGCGACTGGTCCCTCTGGGACACCGTGCCACTGGGGAGGGGTTCCCACGGGTGATGTGCAGAGCTGGCTCAGGCCAGGAGGGCTTCAGGACCCTGTTCTGGCTGGTGGGGAGCAGGATGGGAGCGCGGCTGTGGCTGCCCACGGCCTGTCACCAAGAGCCATCTCGCTGTGACAGCCGCAGGCGCTGCCCAGCAGCCCGGGGGCTGATCGCCGGGGGCTGCTCTGGATTCTGGACGAGGAGGTGCTGACGCCGGGCTCCGGGGATGCCGCTGCCTTCGACCGCCTCTGCTCCTACTTCACAAAGGGACCCGAGCAGGAGGGTAAGTCCGGCTCAGCTGCCCGTCCCTCGGCATCGCCGCTTGGCCTTGGAAGTTCAGGAACCCGTGCAGTGAGTTAACTGTCCCCCCTGGCTTGTCCTGGGCGATGCTGTGTGCCCACAGGGGACAGCTGCCTGCGGAGGTGCGAGCAGGAGCTGCACTTCGAGATCTCCCACCAGCTGGGCACCGACCCTGTGCGCTACGACCTCACGGGCTGGGTGGGCAAAGCCAAGCTCAACCTCTCTGCACAAAACGCCATCCAGGTGCTGCAGGGCTCCAAGGTGTAAGTACGAGGGGTGCTGCAGGGTGGGTCTGCCATGGTGCTGGGGGTCACCCCGTGCCCGTGAGAGTGGTTTGGGGTCACCCTGTGCCTGTGAGAGAGGTTTGGGGTCACCTCGTGCCCGTGAGAGCGGTTTGGGGTCACCCTGTGCCCGTGAGAGAGGTTTGGGGTGGTTGAGCTGTGTTGTTCCAGCTGGGACTGGAGGTTGCAAACCTGCCCCAGGTTCGAGGGGGTCTCTGTGGTGGGGTGGGGGGAGTGTTGTGAAGCATCTGGTGGGGAGGAAAGAACCCATAGCCTCTTCAGCCAGGGTGGGCAGTGGCCCCCACACAGGCTGTGTGGTGGTCCCTGCCTGTCTCCCCGATTCCTGCCCACCTCACAGCCCAGGGGATGGATCAAGCTGATCTTGCCTTGAGGAGGGGGGCAAGTAGAGGATGGGATCTTGAGCAGATCCTGTCTGCAGAGCAGCCCGAGGCACCTGCTGTGCTGGTGTTGCACTG
Source organism: Heliornis fulica (assembly GCA_013399135.1). Classification (NCBI taxonomy): domain Eukaryota; kingdom Metazoa; phylum Chordata; class Aves; order Gruiformes; family Heliornithidae; genus Heliornis; species Heliornis fulica. The sequence goes on along the minus strand of VXBZ01001039.1, from coordinate 59,294 downwards.
CCCGAGTCCAGCTCTGCCCTGGGGAAAAGCTGTAAGGAGCCAGACCCGCCCCCCAGCTGTCAGCCTGGCGTTCTCAGAATCATGGTGAACCCAATTGGAACTGGGACGTAACTGGGCTGCTGTCATGGGATGGTTTTAACCATCTGCTTCCACCCTCCCAGCTCGTTTGGTTTCCAGCTTCAGTTCAAGAAAGTTTTAATAGAGCTCAGTGCCTGATCCAGAGAGGAACTGGGGGTGTGGGGGGTCCCACACCCTGCTCTGCCCCGTGGCCGGGTGCCCTGCAGCAGCACCAATGCCCAATTCAGGGTGCTGGGCGTCCATCCCACTTACAGGGCTGGGAAGCAGCAGCTGCCCCGGTGCCCACACTGCTCCCCCCACCCCGACCCTCGCTGCTCACCCCACAGACACGCCGTGAAGCAGCTGGTGCTGCCGCGCTCGCGGGTGCCACCGGCCTGTGGCGCCGTGGCCGGGCTGGAGGGACGATCCCAGGCTGTCCTGCACCGCAACGGCTGCGTGAGGAGAACCTTCGCCAGCAGCTTCGCGGCCGTGAGGAAGAGGTCGGTGTGCGCTCAGCTCAAGCTGCAGGCGGTGAGTGAGGGCGCCGGGACCCTCGTGGCTGCGGGCCAGGGGGTTGGTGGCGCTGTGTATCCCCTGCCTGGGGCACGGTCCCCGTCGCAGGGACCCCCCAGCACCTTCTGCTGGTGTCACCGGTGCGGCTCTGTCCCGGGGGTGCTTGTCACAGGACATGGCGCTGGCCACAAGCCTCCCCAGGGCCGCTGTGGCTCCGGGAAAGAGCCCCGGGCAAACAAACCAGAAAGCAGATTACACCAGCACCTCCTGTGCCGCCGCTTAATCCTCTTACTGGATGCTCACCCTTGTGCTGGGCACACGCCAAGCTCCATCCGATCCCAGCACTAATTAGGTGCTTAAACCCGCTCCAGGAGACGAGGCTGTGACTCTGTAGCGTCCCTGGCCAGGCTGCTGCATGGTCCCAGCTGGCTGAGCAGACCCCAGCCCGGCACCCCTCAACCCTTGTAGCTTTTTGTAACCCATCAGCCAAACCCTTGGGAGGGAGAGTCTGGTTCAGCATCAGAGACCTGCACCCGGGCTCAGACACCCTGCTGTGGGTGCCTGGGACACCCCTGCATGCTGCCCCTTCACCCCTCCATCCCCACTGACCTCTGCTTGCCTGGCAGGATGCACTCACCAACCTGCTCCGACGGTCCCAGCTACACTTCATCCACTGCCTCATCCCGGGGCTGGGGGCAGAGGGGCCGGAGCCGCAGCCCCCCGCACCACCCGACACAGCCCCGAGCCTGGACGTGCCGACCCTGCGAGCTCAGCTGGAGGGGACCCAGCTCCTGGACGCCCTGCGCCTCCACCGCGTCGGTGCGTCCCCGCTCTCCACTGTGGCCGTATCCTGAGCCGGTCCTGACGCCGCCCTGCCAGCGTCTCAGCCCCTCACTGGCTTTGCCCATCGTCTGCCTCTTGCCAGCCCCAGCTTGGGATGGTCCTGGGGGGTTTATTGCTGCTTTTTGCAGGGGCTCCCAGCCCCTCTCCTGCCTGCAGCCTGCTGTGCTGCCGGGTGGCACAGCCTGAGCGCGGCGGCTGCAGCTCCTGCACGGTTCCTCTGTGCTCCCCTTGGAGCACCCGTGCATCAGGCCGGATCCACACTGACCACGGTCACTGCTGGGGGGAGAGGACCCATGCAGGGGGCCCAGGGGCATCTCCTGCGTGACATGAGATGCTGGGATGGTGTCAAACTCATCTCTGCTGATCTCTGCTCCCCCCACCTCACCCTTGCCGCAGGGGTTTCCCCCCACTAAGCGCAGCACCCCCCATCCCCACCATCCACAACACCTTTTGCTGCATGCAGGACACCCCACCCTTTGCAGCACAGCATCCCCCCTAGTGCTGGTTTCTCCCCAGCGCTTCCATGTCCCACAGCAGTGTCTGTCTGTCTGTCTGTCCCCAGGGTATGTGGATCACCTGCTCCTGACCCAGTTCCGAAGGCGCTTCCAGGTGCTGGCCCCAGACGTCATGAAGAAACACACCTCTGCTTACGAGGTGCCGGACGAGAGCAAGGTGTGTGCCAGGCTGAGCAAGGGGAGCAGTGGTGCCAGAGCCCTCCCGGCCCTCCCCAGCACTGGCAGGGCTCTTTCCAGGGAGGAGCAATCCCTGGGGGTCTCAGCAGGCAGGGTCATGCCAGTGTCTCCCTGCCCCGGGGCAGGAGCCACTTCCAGTCCCTGAGGGGTCACTCGGGCACTCAGCGTTGCTGCTCTTCCCCCTTCACCATCTTGCAGGGCCAGTGCTGCAGGTCAGGGGGCTGCTGAGCTCTGGTGTGTCCCACCAGCTGTGGGTGATGCTCCTGTGCTCTGCGGCTGCAGGACCCACCAGGGCTGGGAGTGCACATCTGGACAGCTGTTGTGGTGCTTTGGTAGCAGGGTTGTCAGGTCCAGGGGTTTCTTAGATGTGCAGCTGTCCTCAGGGCACTTGGGATGAGGAGAAAAGCTGCGTCCAGCGTGGCTCAGGGCAGCACCCCAAACTCTCAGTGCTGCCAAGGGACAGTGACCATGATGGGGTGTCAGGGGGCCAACACCAGCCCTTGGGCTCCAGACAGTTGGAGCTCCCTAGGGATGGCCAGGAGCGACCCGGCAGTGGGGCTGCACCCTGCATGGGCACAGCACCCATCACAGGGGGTGGCTTTGCACCCTGCCGCTCTCCCCCCTCCCCACACGTGTCCGAGCACGGAGGGATGTGGGTCCTGCAGCAACGGCACAGCATTCCCTGGCAGAGCAGCCAAGTTCCTCCCCCTCCCCCACCTCCCCCCTGAGGGCTTTCATCGAACGGCAGTAAACACGCCTGGCGTGGGCTGCGCTTGCCGCTGTTATTGCACCGTGGAGAGGACTTGGAGAAACCAGCCTGGAAGTGGAGCCTGTTAGTGCTATTTTTTGATACTCAAGAGGAAACTGGTTTGAAAAGCTCCTTGCTGGGGGCTGCGCTCGCTCCTCGGGCTGTGCACCTGCGTTGGGCAGGGCCCAAGCAGTGGGGCTGGAGTGGATGTGCCGGGGACAGGATCCATGCAGTGCTGTGTCCCGATGTAGTGGCACTCTGTTCCTCTCCAAAAAGGGCTGGGGACAAGGCTGGCAGAGCAAAGACTGGGGAGAGCCACCCCCAGAACCGGCGATGAGCGAGCGGGGAAGTGAATTAAACGTGGGCCACGTGCTGTGCTGTGCAAACCGCCGGCCAGGCTGTGCAAATTCAGCTAAGACCTGGGATTTAACAGGACAAGCCTGACAGTCAGGAAAGGTCAATATTGTTATTAAATGCTGTAAGGAGGCAGAGGGTGCCTCGTCAGCAGCGTGTAAGCAGGGGATTTGAAAAATCCCATCCTCCTTGGAGCTTGTTGCCACCGGTTTTGTTGGCTGGAGAAAAGCTTCCCGGGAAGCGGCATTAGCTCGGCCGCTGGAGCACAAGAGATGCTGTGGCAGGAACCGACCCTGTGCTCGTGCTGGCCACGCTGCCACAGGTGGGGTGGGCTTGTCCCACACAGGAGTGGGGCATGGCATGGCACTGGAGCTTCCTGGCCTCCAGGACATGGTGCCATGCACTGTGGTGGTCTGTAACCCCTGTGTGCTCATTTCTCCACCCCCGCATCCCCCCGGTGTGTGCTCGGTTGCTGGTGAGGGCTGGGGGTGTCTTCTCTGGCCATGCCAGAGTGTTCTCACGTGGATTTGTCCTTTGTGAGGGATATGTGTCCACACATTGGTCCAGAGCTCAGGTTAATCGAGTCCAGGTTCTCCTACAGCTCAGGTTGTGTCCCCATGAGGCCTCAGCCTGCACTGGCAGGGCAAACGCGATGCTCTCCCCCTGCTTTCAGCTCCACGGGCTGAGCCGTTGGTGAGCTGGGCAGGAGGGGAGCACCAGGGGCTCCCAGCTGAGCACCACCTTTGGACCTGGCTGGATGGTGCCAGGACTGGCTCTCTCCTTCCCCTGAGCAGCCTCCTCCTGTGCTGCCCATGCCTTGGGTGTGGATGGCAGCAGAAGGGGGAAAATCTTGTGTGAGGCCACAGATCTCTGCTCTGCCAAAAGCCTCCGGGGCAGAAAACCTGGGTCACATGGAGACCTGGGGCTGGCACAGCCGTTTCAGAGGCTGCTCTCGGGACAGGAGGTTGTGCTATGGCATGGGGGGAGGAAGCGAGAGCGCAGCGGGATGCACCCCATGGGGTGCCCATAGGCTGGATGGCTCCTCACCAGGTGCCCATAAGGACAAGGGGGTCCCTGTGCCCCATGTCAGCAGGGTTGTGCCGAGGTGTAGATGTTTTCTGAGCAGTGTGGTGATGTGCTCCTTGTCCACAGGCCATAGAGGAGCTCTTCCAGGCGCTGGATCTGGAGAAGAAGAGCATCGCCATAGGGCGCAGCCAGGTACGCCGGCTCCGGGCTCTGCTTCCCCCTTGCTCTGGGTGTGTATGGGCACAGCCAGCCCCACGGTGGGCACTGCCAGCGGCCCAGAGCTTCCCCAACTGGAGAGAAAGCCTCTCCTCCATGGCTCCCCACAGTGCCCAGATGGGCTGGGAAACCAAGCCTTGCTGCAAAGCAAAGCTGACTGCTCCTCATTCTCATTTGAAAGCGTTACCCTGGGTAAGCTGGACACCTAATTGTCAAAATCCAGCCCTTCGTGGCATTTGAGTTCCTAATTAATTCCTTTGAGGTCTCATGGGACCAAACAGGGCTTGGCCAGGTCACAGTTTTGGTGGCTGAGCCGAGCAGCTGCCGTCACTGGAGTTGTCACAACTCCGACACTTGAGCCTAAATGCGATTGTCTCACAGCAAAAGGCATTTGGCACGTGCAGCTTTTCTTCAGCTCTCAGGGCCTGTGGAGAAAGAATTCAAGGAATGGTTCTGGGGAGCAAAATAACTTTCTCTCATCCTGCACACGCAGTTTGCAATTATCTCCTCTGTGGAACCCTGGTACTTAATCAATAGCGCGACAGCGGCTCCAGTCACATCTCGTTACAGAGGAGTTAGTTTTGCCCCTGCTTTGAGCATTGATTTTGTACTGGCTTCTGAAACTCGCTGCCTTGTGAAGTTAATACAGACATTAATGAGGCAATCAAATAGGTGGTGGAGCAATCATAGCATTATCTCCGGAAAGTGAGGCTCCTTGGAATTGTTCTTTGATTCAATTTGGCGTCTTTAAAGCGCAGCTCTTTAAGTATGCCACTGGCTCCACAAGTGTAATTCAGGTTTTATTGAAGCTGCATTATGCAAATGGTGTGCAATAACACAGAGCGATCGGTCCCGTGTCCCACGAGCTTCGCCAGGCAACGACCGGGAGAGGTCTTATGCTCTGGGAGATCAATACCAAACCACATTTGATGGCATCAGCAAATCTGTATCATTTTTGAGGCATTTCTGATGAATTCAGTTAAAGAAAACAACACAGTTAATTCTGGTTTTCCTCCAGACAACGGGTGTCCTTGCCATTGGGTGCACAGACCCCATGCTGCCCTACGGATGGCTCCGATGTCCATGCAGCGGGTGGGATTTGGGCTATGGCCCACGGGAAGGGTTCCAAGGACTTGCAGCTCTGTGTTGATGGCTGATGGAGGAAGGTGTTCTCTGGGATGTGCAGCCATCCCACTGCCGGGCTTGGGGATGGGATGAGCTGGGACACAGCTCCCTTTTGCTGTCCCATGAGTTGTCCCCAGGGAGATCAGTGCCAGAGCTGCCTCCAGTTCCTTCATGGCATGGTCACAGGTCTTGGGGGAGGCTGCCAGGTCTTAGCCTGGTCTTAGACATATTCCTATATGTCCAGTTGGCTGTGGGCAGGTTTCAGACCCCATCCTGGGGGTGTGTAACCTCCTTTGCTTGTTGTCAGGTTTTCCTGAAGCCAGGTGTCATCTCCAGACTGGAGAAACAGCGCGACAAGCTGATAGCCCAGAAGGTGATCCTGCTTCAGGCCGCTTGCAAGGGCTTCCTCAGCCGCCAGAAGTTCAAGAGGTTGAAGGTATCTATCCAGCAGGTCATGGTGCCCATCAAAGCACAGCCCAGAGCATCCAGATTCTGGGTCTTGGAGCAGAGCAGGCTGCTCCTTTGATGGGTTCCCACTGCCCTGCCCAGCCATAAGCTGCCATGCCCTGTGATGGAGAGCTTCTCCACCACCTCATCCCACTCCATCCCACTGCCCCAGCCTGGTCCTTCCTGGTGGGCTTGATTGTGGCTGGGCAAGGGGCACTGCTGGCCGTGTCTCCCTGCAGATCCAGCGCCTCGCCATCCGCTGCATCCAGAAGAACCTGGTGCTCTTCCAGACGGTCAGACACTGGTCCTGGTGGCAGCTGCTGAGCCGCGTGCGGCCCCTGCTCAGCGTTAACCTGGCAGAGGAGCAGCTCCGTGTGAAAGAGGTATGTACCAATGGGATGGGATGGGATGGGGACTTGAGTGGGCTGGGATGGGATGGGGTGGGATGGGATGGGACAGAATGGGACAGGATGCTTTAGGGGCTCTGCCTGGTGGGTCAGTCAAGCTGGAAGTAATTTCTGCCAGGGCAGAGATATTTTCCTGACCATGCAGAAGTCACCACCTCTCCTTAGCACTGCATTTTCCCCCAAATAAAGTGTTTTGCAGACCTGTGGAGGTGGAAATAACTCTCCTCCCTTAGAGGGACAGCAGCAAATGCAGCCCTGTCCCAGAGCTGTGGCTGCCTTGCTGCCCTCTGTGACCCCCACGAGGCTTTTGGGGCTGAGCCTGCGGAGCTGAGCCCCTTGGGGATGGGTGCCCTGCATCAGTCTGTGGGTGGATGGATGACGAGCAGCCAAAAGTGTCCCTGGTGCAGGGGACTGTGCTTTGTGCTGTCCCCGGAGCTGTACTGCCTCCTGTCTCTGCTGCCAGCGGGATGGGAGATGTTAATGGGCGTTTGCTGACCCGGGAGAGGCCCCTTTGTCCCCTCTGCACCGCCTGAAAACTGCGCTAAATCCTTAGTCGGTCCTTCTTGGCATCCTGCTCCTCCTCCTGCCTTAGTGAGGTGTTAACAAGCTGTTCTCAGGCTGGTTCAGAAGAAATAAAAGCTGCCTGAGCCTCTGATTCTCCCTCCAAACCCTCCCGGGATCCATCAGACCCCATCACCCGCTAACCCCCGTTTTTATCACGGCTCTGCACGTTCCGGCTCTGCTCAGTGCTGGACATCAAAGGCTGCAGCCAGCAGCGCTTTCTGCCGTCACCGCCGGGCGGCCTGAGAAGGAATCACAGCAAACAAGGTGCCTCTGTGCCCTCTCTGTGATAACCTGCCCGGCCCCGGCAACGCGCCTCGAGCAGAATTGGGCCGCTCAGCGTCGCCTCTGCGCGCTGCGCAGAGCTGACATCCCTCCGATGCGATCCGTGTCGGGAGCCGAAACCCCCCGGCAACTCCCGGTGAGCAGCCTTCAAAGTCGCCTGCTGAATTGTATTAATAAGGCAGCTACATCTCTCCCACTTATTTTTAACAGAAAACAAGATTTTTTTTTAATTTTTTTTTTTTCCATAAATAACCTGGGGGTGATGGAGCTCTCTGTGTGTTGTTTGCAAATCTTCCCCAGGAGGAGCTGGCGGCGCTGAGAAGGAAGCTGGAAAAATCCGAGCAGGCATGCAGCGAGCTCAGGCAGGGCACCGAGAAGCTGGAAAGCCAGGTAGAGCCGGGACGAGAGCCTTTGCCACAGCTCTGCTTGGGCAGCTTGGAAATTAATTGGTGTTGGGGTAAAAGTGACCACTAATTGCAGTGAAAGCAGCCAGAGGTTGTCCTCTGTGAGCACCCGGCTGAGCTGCGGTGCCTGATGTTAATTCCACCGCCAGCATCGCTGAGGGGTCCCTGCTGGGTGGGAACGAGGGGTGTCCCCAGGGTCTGTGCTCTGGGAGCTGCCCAGATGCCCTGGGAATGGGCTGTTCCCGGGGGTGTCCCCCAGAGAAAGCTGCTTCTCCCCTGTAGCAAGGACAGATGTCACCTCTCGCTGCTGCTGACATGGGTGTAACTGTGATCCCTTCTGCTGATGAAAGGGGACAACAGGGGTGGGAAATGTCACACAGAGGCATCACGCTCTCATGGCACTCCCCAGCCTCGCTGATCTCCGCAGGCACCAGGAGCCACTTAGTTTAATGGGCCTGTGCCAAGGACACGGCGTGCAGGGAGAGCGTCCTGCCCGTCCCTGGCTCCATGTGCGGTGCTTGCAGGGTGGCACCTGCCATCCGTCCTGCTGTGAGTGCCAGGAGGGACCTGGAGTGTGTTGGGGACCAGGTGCACCCCCCTGTGCAGGCTCCTGCGGGATTCCAGCCAGGGTTTCCTCGAGCACCAGGACCAGAAGGAGCTCCCAAGTTTGCTGTAACACCCGAGGTCCACCAGGCTGCCAAGCTGGGGTGCATCTCTGGTTAATGGCATAACCACCTCAGGGACCCCCTTCTCCAGGGGAAGCAGCAAAGACAATTCAGCCTAAGGAAGGTCTGTGTGAAATGAAATCGTGCAGGCAGCATGGTGCAGGCAGCATGGTGCAGGCAGCGCAGTGCAGGCAGCATGGTGCAGGCAGTGCAGTGCTGGTGCCAGCCACTGTTTGGGCAGCCACAGCGGGCACTGCCCTGCCACAGGCAACCACATTGAGGGGTGCAGCCACAGGTTCTGTCAGCGGTTGATGGGAGTCTGAGTTCCCACTGGTGACACTGGTGGGGGATGATGGGCATTGGCCACGTCCCCTAAGCGCAGGCGGCTGAGAGCAGTCAGGACATGGGTGGGTGTGGGCTGGCTGGGACCCCCCAGGCTGAGTGTGTGTGACGATGCCCATCCTGAGCTGATGTTGCTCCCAGATCATCGACCTGACGACGGAGCTGTCGGACGAGCGGTACAAGGGCGACGTCGCCTGCCAGGTCCTGGATGGGGAGCGGGCAGAGAGGCTGCGGGGTGCCCGTGAGCTGCAGGAGCTGCAGGTAGGTGACCCCTGAGCTGTCGGGCCATGCTGACCCCTGGAGCCTTGCTGGACCCCAGAGCCAGGTACAGCTGCTCCCTCCCTTCCCCAGAGCAAACACGACCAAGTGCAGAAGAAACTGGAGTCGGTGGAAAAGCAGCTGGAAGAGGCCCAACAGCTGGTTCAGCTGCGAGAGATGAAGATAAGTGGCTCTGGAGGAGGTAGGGGGGTCCTTCGGGGCACAGCATGCTCTGGGCATCCAGCCTGACCAGTGGGTTGGCACGGCCAGCCCTTGTGATGGGCAGAGGCTCTCCCCACCCCCCGCAGCCCCTGGTCACTGCAGTGTGTTTACAGCCCCCTGTCATTGTGCGTTGCTGTTCTGGCGGGAGCTGGCAGTGATGGCTCGGTCACACACGGCTCTGGTGCTTGGGATGCAGGGATGCATCCCGGGGGATGCAGGCAAGGAGGTGCTGCTGGCCCTCGCTGACACTGCCTGGCACTCCCAGCAGCTCAGAGTGCATCCAGAGCGAGGTTTGGGGTGATGAGGAGGATGCTGAGGACCAGATGGGATGGGGTGGGATGGGAAGGGTGTGCGTGCTCTGCCCAAGACAGGGGTGGGAGTGCTCTGTGAGCTGGGGCAGCCCTGCCTGGTCACCCACCTGTCACCTCCGGGTCTCTCCGTTGGCAGAGGACGAGTGGCAAGTGCGCTTCGACTGCGCGCAGACGGAAATCGCCTTCCTGCGGAAGCGGCTGGCGCAGCTGGAGCAGCGGCTCGAGTCCGAGCAGGACGCCAGGACGGGGCTCGAGCAGAAGGCAAGTGCCACCGGGCGCTGGCGGGGACAGGGGCTCCCCAGGGTCACGCTGAGGAGCACGGCCGCTGCCAGAGCCGGGTGTCCTCTCCTCGCTCCTGGGCTGGCAAAGCTCCGCAGGGCTGAGGCTCGGAAATGCAGCCACGTGCTGCTGATGCTCTTGAAACCAGCTGGTTTCTGCTGGTTCGAGAATAAACACACCCCAAAGATTAAAAATCCTCCCTCCAAGCTTGAAAAAACATCTTTTGCACCAGCCCGTGGCAAAATTCCTGGCCAGGCTTTGGACCAGGCTGCCCAGGGAGGTGATGGAGTCCCCAACCCTGGAGGGGCTCCAAACACGTGTAGACTCAGGGATGTGGGTTAGTTGACGTGGTGGTGTGGGACAGACAGTTGGACTCGATGATCTCAGAGGTTTCTCCAGCCCTAAAGACTCCCTGATTCTATGAAAATTCACCCTTGGCCAAGCATGAGCTCAGGGTGGGAAGCTGTGGGGTGGGGAGGAGCTTGGTGGTGGGTCCCAGAGCTGATGTAGCTTTTGGGTGCTGGGCAGGGTTGTGCTCAACCCATGTGAGGTAGAGCTGGCAGTGCCTGAGGGAGGAAGACTCCGCTGAGCATCCCTGAGGGGTGCCTGGGAGCCAGAGCCCTTCCCATCAGGACAAATTAAAGAAGGGAATATTACTCATGGCACATTAGAAAGTAATGAGAAAAGCAGCCCCATCTTAGGAGCTTGGGTAAAGCACAACATTTGCTTTCAGATAGTGAGTTTGGAATTACAGGCTTCATTACCACAAGATTTTGCTTCTTTAAAATAATTTCTTAATGACACCATTCCCTGCCTGGTGAGAGCTCCGTGAGCCTCTGCCCCAGACGTGGTGGGGACCCTCGGGAGACCCAGCGTTGGTCCCGGCTCTGCCTTTGGTGGAGAAAGAGTCATCCAGCCCTGGGGCAGCTCTGCTGACTCAGCACGATGCTGTGGCACAGGAGGATGCCTGGAGTATGTGGGGGCTCAATTTGTCCTGGTTTGGTGAAAGAATTTGGGGTGAACCATCGCCCCAGCACCGGGCAGGGAGGGATGCTTGTGCTGTGGGGTCCCTCTCCGCTGACCCCTGCCTCTCCCCACAGCTCAGCGAGGTGCAGGCAGCGTGTGAGGCCGCCAAGAAGGTGTCCCAGCAGCTGCGGCGGCGCTGCAGGCGGGTGGCCTGCGAGCTGGAGGACGCCCGGGTGCTCGCTGAGAGCCAGCAAAGCCGCAGCCACGAGCTGGAGAAGAGGCAGAAGAAGTAAGGCTGGCGGCAGCGCTGGGAGGGCTGGGAGGGGGCGGCTGGGGGGATGCTCATCGCTTTGCCTCGAGTTGGGGGATGTCCCTGCCTGGCTTCGGGCAAGGAGGTCTGGGAAACGCTGCTGGTTTTGTCTCCTTCAACTGCTGGGGAGTTTATTTTCACACCCCTTTGGGGTGGGATGGCAACACCCTTCTGCAATAGAAATCGCTCCCAATGCAGCGCTGGGTGTCATCGTGGGGAGACCTGCCTGGCTTTGGAGAGCCGCTGGCCCCATGTCCCTGGGTGTGTGGGGACCCTCGGGCCGGGTGTCCCAGGCGCCAACGTGCCCACACTGCTGGGGTGGAGGGAGGAGCTCTGGGGTGATGTGGTTGGTGCCCATGAAGGAAACNTGGGGACCCTCGGGCCGGGTGTCCCAGGTGCCAACGTGCCCACACTGGGAGCACTGCTGGGGTGGAGGGAGGAGCTCTGGGGTGATGTGGTTGGTGCCCATGAAGGAAACAGGCTCTGTGTGCCGAAATCATAGACTCATAGAATTATTAGAGTTGGAAGGGACTCCCAGAGGTCATCTAGTCCAACCCCCCTGCAAGAAGCAGGGACACCCCCAACTAGATCAGGTTGCTCAGGGCCTCATCCAACCTGGCCTTGAACTTCTCCAGGGATGGGGCATCCACCACCTCTCTGGGAAATGAGATGCCCAGACCCAGCAGACACAGAAAACGCAGGAAATCACCAGCCACTTCCTTCATTTCTTTTAACTGACCCTCCGGTGCTGGTGCCTCCTGCTCGTCCGTGCTGTGGTGCAGCTCCCAGGGTTATTGCTCAGGAGCCACAATGCTTCCTGAGCAGAAGCCTCGGTGTGGCAGAGCCCCAGCCAGCCTGGGGGTGCAGCTGCCCGTGTGACAGGGGCACAGGGCTCCATGGGCACAGGTTGGGGTGTTTTGGGTCCTTGCTGTCCATCGCAGCAGATGTTTGTGCTCTGCTCATGGCAGCCGCCCATGTGCCCATCGCTGCAGCTCGGCGCTGCCCGACGCTGGCACAGGGTAACTGGGGACTCACGAAACGATGCTGCACTTTGCAGACAACTGGGTGGTTTTTTCCCTGTGTCTTCTCCAAGGCCCTTGGAATGCTCAGGCCAGAAGGGGCTTG
>VXBZ01001039.1:13862-45925 GCA_013399135.1 Heliornis fulica | reverse complement strand
TGGGGACCCTCGGGCCGGGTGTCCCAGGTGCCAACGTGCCCACACTGGGAGCACTGCTGGGGTGGAGGGAGGAGCTCTGGGGTGATGTGGTTGGTGCCCATGAAGGAAACAGGCTCTGTGTGCCGAAATCATAGAATCACAGAATGATTAGAGTTGGAAGGGACTCCCAGAGGTCATCTAGTCCAACCCCCCCTGCAAGAAGCAGGGACACCCCCAACCAGATCAGGTTGCTCAGGGCCTCATCCAACCTGGCCTTGAACGTCTCCAGGGATGGGGCATCCACCACCTCTCTGGGAAGTGGGATGCCCAGACCCAGCAGGCACAGAAAACGCAGGAAATCACCAGCCACTTCCTTCATTTCTTTTAACTGACCCTCCNGTGTGGGGGCTCAATTTGTCCTGGTTTGATGAAAGATTTTGGGGTGAACCATCGTCCCAGCACCGGGCAGGGAGGGATGCTTGTGCTGTGGGGTCCCTCTCCGCTGACCCCTGCCTCTCCCCACAGCTCAGCGAGGTGCAGGCAGCGTGTGAGGCCGCCAAGAAGGTGTCCCAGCAGCTGCGGCGGCGCTGCAGGCGGGTGGCCTGCGAGCTGGAGGACGCCCGGGTGCTCGCTGAGAGCCAGCAAAGCCGCAGCCACGAGCNGCCTCCTGCTCGTCCGTGCTGTGGTGCAGCTCCCAGGGTTATTGCTCAGGAGCCACAATGCTTCCTGAGCAGAAGCCTCGGTGTGGCAGAGCCCCAGCCAGCCTGGGGGTGCAGCTGCCCGTGTGACAGGGGCACAGGGCTCCATGGGCACAGGTTGGGGTGTTTTGGGTCCTTGCTGTCCATCGCAGCAGATGTTTGTGCTCTGCTCATGGCAGCCGCCCATGTGCCCATCGCTGCAGCTCGGCGCTGCCCGACGCTGGCACAGGGTAACTGGGGACTCACAAAACGATGCTGCACTTTGCAGACAACTAGGTGGTTTTTTCCCTGTGTCTTCTCCAAGGCCCTTGGAATGCTCAGGCCAGAAGGGGCTTGTGGGCAGCTGTCCCCTCCCTGCCTTGGGGCAGGAGCTGCTGTTGCAGGGAGGGGTGATGTGTGTTCCCACCCCAGGTTCGACCTGCAGCTCGCCCAGGCCCTGGGGGAGTCTGCCTTTGAGAGGGGCCTCCGTGAGAAAGTGTCCCAGGAGAACACCAGCATCCAATGGGAGATGGGCAAACTCCAGCAGCGCTTGGAGGTGAGAGGGCAGCTCCCTGCTCTGCCCGTGGGGACCCAGTTTGGGGAGCAGCCCCGTTATCTGTGGGGTTACAGCAGAGGCAGTCAGGCACACACCCAGCACCGGGGCTCCAGCTTCTTTTAGCCTGTCCCATGCATTGAGACAACATCATCCCCTGCCAGGAGAAAGGCTATGGCTGTTTACAAGTGACACCCATCCCCTGATGTAGCTAATTAGGCTCACTCTCACTTTCACTGGAGTCATCATGCTCCTCTTCACAGCAATCCCACCTTCAGGAAGCTGCTGTGTCCCTGAGGGAGACGGTGCTGCATCAGCACCCGCTGAGCCCCCACAGCCAGCAGCAGGGCTGTGGGGTGCTGGGCTGCAGGGGGGTGCCAGGGGGAAGGCAGGGCTGCACGGGGATGGGGAGGGGGCTGCCGGTTCAAGGAGGGGGCTGCCCACAGCTGCTGCTGCTCCTGGGTTTTTTGATGGTGCTTCTGAGAACCGAGTGGGTCTTAACAGCAGGAGGGGTGTGGGGGGGATCTGGGGTTCGTGTTCTGACCCATGGCTCTGCCCCTGCTGAGCAGCAGAAGGAGGCGGAGGCGGCCAGCTTGGCACAGCGGGTCACCGCGCTGAGCGGCCGGGTGCAGGAGCTCAGCACCCCCAGCGCCCTGGACTCCGTGCCCGCGCTCAAGAAGCAGCTCTGGGACCTGGAGGCCAGCGCTGCTGAGCAGCAGAAGGACCTGGAGCGCCAGACTGCCGCTGTCGATCACCTGGAGCAGGTAACATGGTCCCCACCGGGGCTGGGGCTGGGTGTGCACCCACCCACCCCACCCCCTTTCCCTGTGCCTGGGGGCTTGCATGCAGCTGCTGTGCATCCATCTTTCAGCTGCACCAGAGGCTGGAGCTGGAGATCGAGCGGATGAAGCAGATCCACCAGAAGGAGCTGGAGGACAAGGACGAGGAGCTGGAAGACGTGCGGCAGTCCTGCCAGAAAAGGGTATGTCAGTGCTGGGGACACGGCCCTGCCTGGTCCCCATCACCAGCTGTGGTGTGGGGGGAAGCCAGCACGTGCCCCTCCTGGGGGCTGCCCGGTCCCCTGCCATGGGGGTGGTGTTGTTCTGCCGGGCTCTGAGCGTGGGTGCCTGGGGGTGTCTCCGTGCACAGCTCCGGCAGCTGGAGATGCAACTGGAACAGGAGTACGAGGAGAAGCAGGTGGTGCTGCATGAGAAGCAGGACCTGGAAGGGCTCATTGGAACCCTGTGTGAGCAGGTGAGAGGACGGGGTGTGTGTCCCCCAGCGCTGGCCGGGTTGCTGGGGGGAAGAGCTGTGCTCTGCTCCCCTTGCTGCTGCTCTGCCGCCCCAAAAAGGGCACCGTGAGTGTGTGCATGTGGACATGGCTCACATGAGTGTGGACATGGCTCACATGCATGTGATGGGCCAGGATGCCCCACAGCCCCCATCTCTCCCAGACACCCCCATCAGAGCAGTGGCATGGGCTGTGGTGGGTGCTGGGTGCCAGGAGGGCCTCAGGGCCGTGGGCACCCTGCGGGACAGCTGTAAGTGGTGATGGAGACCAGGGCTGGGCTCGTGTGTTCAGAGGAACGGCTTTCTGCTGGGGAAAGGAATGTGGTGTTCTGGGAAATCGGCCTGGTTTGATGTTTATGTCACATATTTTCTCCCTTCTATTGTTCTATTAAACTATTGGTATTCAATGAAGAGGAAGATTATCTCCACCTCCACCTCCATCTCTATCTCTATCTCTATCTCTCTCTATCTCTATCTCTATCTCTCTCTATCTCTATCTCTATCTCTCTCTATCTCTATCTCTATCTCTCTCTATCTCTATCTCTATCTCTCTCTATCTCTATCTCTATCTCTCTCTATCTCTATCTCTATCTCTCTCTATCTCTATCTCTATCTCTCTCTATCTCTATCTCTATCTCTCTCTATCTCTATCTCTATCTCTCTCTATCTCTATCTCTATCTCCTCTATCTCTATCTCATCTCCGTCTCTGTCTCCGTCTCCGTCTCCATCTCCATCTCATGTCTATGTCTATGTCTATGTCTATGTCTATGTCTATGTCTATGTCTATGTCTATCTCTATCTCTATCTCTATCTCTATCTCTATCTCTATCTCCACCTCCATCTCCATCTCCATCTCCATCTCCATCTCCATCTCTATCTCCTCTATCTCTATCTCATCTCCATCTCCATCTCCATCTCCATCTCATGTCTATGTCTATGTCTATGTCTATGTCTATGTCTATGTCTATGTCTATGTCTATGTCTATGTCTATCTCTATCTCTATCTCTATCTCCACCTCCATCTCCATCTCCATCTCTATATACATAGATATCTATATCGATATCTCTATAGGTAGATGTTGAAGATCTTCCATCGTGCCTTCACCCCTACCGAAGGGTTTCCCACCCAGTGGTTTTCAGGGATTTAATTTTGTTGGGAACACCCCGGGGTAGGGCGGGAAGGTCCGACAGAGGTTTTGGGGGGTGAAGCAGGGTGGCAGGACTCAGGATAACCCTTGTTCCCTCCCTCCCCAGATCGGCCACCGCGACTTCGACGTGGAGAAGCGGCTGCGGCGGGACCTGCGTCGGACGCGCGCTCTGCTCGCCGACCTGCAGCTGCTGCTGGCAGCCCCTGGGGAGCCCGGTGCCAACACCCAGGAGCTGGAGCGGCTGCGCAAGCAGGTGGGTGCCCTGGGGGCATCTCCCTGCCCCTGGGACCACCAAGGTTTCCTCAGACAAGGGGAAGCTGTGAGAAGAATCTCCTGATCTCCTGGTTTTAATTGTGCGCGGGGCGAGCGCCCAGGCCAGGGAAAGTGCCTCTCGTGCTGACGAGGGTCTCCTTGCAAGGAGCACTTCTCTGTAATTAAGCCACCAGGAGATAAAGATTTCTTTATTTTTTCCCCATGGCCTGTTAATTACCTTCTGTTCAGCACGTTTGTGATCTGCCTAATCAGGAGCTCCAGCGCTGGGGCCGTGTTGCCATAGGGATGCTGGAGGGCAGGAGCAGGGGTGGCAGCAGATATCCCATAGTTTAACCGCAGTTCACCGCTGGTGCCGTGCTTGTGCCCACTGGCCGGGGGTGGTCTCAGCCCTGGGGTGAGCTCAGGGTCCTTGGGGTCCTGGGACATGGGTGGCAGGTCCATCCCCAGGACTGGCTGTGCACACACATCCCGAGGCCGAGCGATGCCGGTCCCCCGAAATCACTCTGTGCCATTTCCCGGGGAACGAGCTCATGGGAGGCATGAGAGACCCCAGCGACACACGTGTGTAACTGAGGTAATCACTCTGCATAAATAACAGCTGTGAGCAGCAGCTGTTCCCACCTGCATGGAGGGAGAGGGGAAGGTGAGCTCGATGCAGTGCCCACGCTCGTGCCCGTCCCCGTGCCGCTGAGCCGCACACCCGGAGCAGGGGATGGCCGTGGCTCGGGCGGGCAGGAGGAACGGATGGGTTTTGGCACTCACAAGTTTTATCTTGAGCATTACTGAGCTACTGCTGCAACACTACACTTGATGAGTCCCTCGGGATTCCCTGAGTGCCTCTGGGGGGCTGGAGATGAGGCACAGCCTCCACCTCACTCCTTGCCAGCCCCCAGTGTGCAGGTATTTAACAGACGGTGTCACACAGCAAAACCACGTTGAGAGAGGGTAACGGGGGTCCTGGGGGATCTGATGGCTCAGAGAGGCTAACAGTGATCCTGGGGCATCTGATGGCTCAGAGATGGTAATTGTGGTCCTGAGGGATCTGATGGTTCAGAGATGGTAATTGTGGTCCTGAGGGATCTGATGGCTCAGAGATGGTAATTGTGGTCCTGAGGGATCTGATGGCTCAGAGAGGGTAACAGTGGTCCTGGGGCATCTGATGGGTCAGAGATGGTAATTGTGGTCCTGGGGAATCAGATGCTGCCCCACCTGTGGCCATGGGATGATGGGTGCTCAGGGCAGACCCATGTTTGCTTCCAGAGGTTTTGTTAATGGTGATGGTGGGACTCGTCAGTGTTGCCCCTTGTAGCAAGGGAGGGCACATTCTCTGCCTGATTTTCTCACCAAAGGAGTTAAGCATAGGGGATGCAATTCAGGAAGGAAGGTGGAGGCTGAGGACCACAACAAAATGTTCCCATTGCTCTCACCCTGGGAAAGGGGTTTTGTCACTCTCCATGTGTGGCCGGCCCTCGGGAACGCTGCGCTGTGTCCCCCCACACTGGGCTCTCCTGTGCAAGGAAGATGGCTGGGGATGGGCTGATTCCCTCTGCCAGGGGCTGATTCGCTCTGCTGGGTGTATGAACAGAATTGTTGGGCTTAGAGGAAAGTCATCTCATTTCCTCTGTGGATCAGGCTCTGAGGAAGAAAATCACCTGCGCGGCTTTTCCAAGCAGGTCTCAAACACCCCGAACAGCTGAGGGAAATGAGCCAAGTGTTGCGATGGTGTGGTACTTTGTAATCCCCCTTCTTTTTCTTTTTTTTTTTTTGAGGGAGAGAGTAATAAAAGATGAGACAGCTCCGAGAAACCCACCTCAGGTGCTCAGACTCTTGCCGTGGGGCGGAGCAGCCTCCGTTGCTCCCCACACTCTGCGTCCTCTGTGGGGAAACTGGTACCGGGCAGCGAGCAGCAAGGGGAGGGGGTTCTTTATGGACAGGCTTCTGTTCATAAGTGAGGTGGAGAGCTCCCAGGTGAGCGAGGGAACGGGATGCTCAGGTACAGCCCGCGGGGGACAGCGCCGCAGTCACCAGCCGCCGGCAGCCCATTACAGATCATTGTCATCTCAATGGCTGAGCTGTAGAAGCTGGGAAGGAGTCAGCGTTTATAAATGTGCCGTTTCGTGTGTGTTTGCAAATGGAATTTATGCCACAAGAAAAGCCCATTTGCAAACTCCGAATCATGAATTGCTCTAATCAGGAATTACATGTAATTCACATCATTCTGCAAATTAATGATCCCAGCTCCACCTCGCCACGGCACCGCCAAGGCGCGGGGTGGGATGCGCAGATCCAGGGATGCTGCAGCCCTCGCTCGGTGGTGGGACCCGCGGTTCCGTGTGCCAGGAGCTCCTGAGGAAGCGCTCTGCACTGCAGGGCAGGAGGAGGGAGGCTGGAGAGCAGCGTGGATTCTAAACAGTCGAGTTTCCACGTGTGTTCACGGAGGGAAATACCCCGGGAGTTCGAAGAGCCGTGGCTGCGCAGCAAGGGGAGCAGCGCGATCAGCGCAAGGTGTCTGCCGGCACCGAGCGCTCCTTGAAATATGATGTTCCTCCCTTTTCCCCAGCTGGAAGAGAGCAAGGCGAAGTGTGCAGAGGCCCAGAGGTCCCAGCAAGCAGCAGCTCTGGAGCTGGAGAAATTGCACGTGGAGCTGGAGGCCCTCAGCAGAAACAAGACCCTGGTGCGTTCCTGGAGGTGCAGCTGGGGGAGGGCGGTGGTGCAGTGTCTGATACACACTTGATAGCCATAACCAGCCTCTTTACTAGATCAGCAACAATAATCATGTTCAGGAATCCCCCAGCAGCCCCCAGTGGGTTTAATAGATGGGTAAAACCCCTCTGAGGGCGCAGAATCCCACTGTCCCACACTGCAGACGGGTGTGAGCTCCCTTTGCCTCTCCTGGTGCAGACATTGGCTCGGAGGCTGGTGGCAGCATGTCCAGGGGATGCCATGGTCCAGGCGGTGCTGTGCTGTGGGTCCTCCTGGGATGCACTAACCACCATCCCCATGGGTCTGTCCACAGGCAGATGAGCAGCTCTATCAGCTGCAGCACGAGAGAGCCGACCTCCTGAAGCGCATTGATGAGGACCAGGAAGACCTGAACGAGCTCATGGCCAAGCACAAGGCTCTGATCGCCCAGGTAGGACGTGGGAGGGTTCTGGAAAGCCCTGCAGCTTGGCAGAGAGCCAACAGCTCCATGTGCAGCATCCATCAGTGTGCAGCAGCTTGGAGACCCCGGGAAGGAGATGCTGTGATGGGACGAAGGGCTGGCTCATGGCTCTGGCCCCTCTCACCAGCAGTCTTGAGTCTCCTTGCACAACGTGCCTTGGCTTCAGTCTCAATAGTTGGTAAATCCTACAGCATCCCTGTCCAGAGCCTTTTGCTCTCTTTCCTTCACACAGAGGCTTAGAAAGTGCTGACAGACATCCCTGAGGCTTTCTGTGTGATACCCAGACTAAGTCAGGCTCTCCCAGAGGGTTGTACCTGGGGCTGAGGGACCCCCACAGCTCCCAGTGGAGCAGGGCTGGGCTGGGACTGACAGCTCACAGCCCAGTGCCCCTCACAGCAGTGTTATGGAGCCAGGAGTCAGGATCTGAAAGGACCCTGGGGGCAGAAATGGCCTTGACAACACGGTTTCTGTCCTGATCTACAGTATTTGTTTCAAAACTTAGGGAAGTGAGTCTGGAGAATTAAGCTCCTTCAGCCCAGTGCAGGAGTGGTTCACCATTTCAGTGTGAGGAGGAGGAGACACACACCAGCCTTCAGCCCCACACTCCTTGCAGTGTGTTCCCCCTGCTCCAGGCCCTCAGGTCAGCTCCCACTGCCGGGGTTTCTCTTCCCACAGTCAGCCACGGACATCACTCAGATCCGGGAGCTGCAGACGCAGGTGGAGGATGTGAAGAAGGAGAAGCAGAGCCTGCAGGAAAAGGTAACTCCTCCCAGAGCCGCCCTCTGGCACCCATGCCCAGCATGTCCCCGATGCCAGGTGTGGATGCTGTGCCCTCATCTGACATCATGCTGAGCCTCTGCCCAGTGCTGCAAAGCCATTTCTCCTTTGTAAAACAGCCTCCTCTTCCTCACACGCCATGCACGCCCCTGAGAGCAGCGCGGCGCAGCATCCGCTGCCTGCCTGCAGCCCTGACCCTGCGGGCAGGATGGGGCTGGGATGGGCTTCGAGGCTGGAGAAAGCTTTCCTGGCACAGCTCTCGGGATGGAGACCCCCACTCCTCCCTCCTGAGCTGGTGGGACAGGGCTGACCCCCGGGTGGGTGCTGCACGGCTTCGGCTGCACCCACCCCCACGGAGCGTGTGGGTTTAACGTGCTGGAGCGCAGCAGCGCTGCCCTGGGGTCAGCTGCCCCCGAGGCAGCACGGACACCGCTTTGGAGAGAGGCCAGATGAAAGGGACACGTTCCCGTAGTTCTAAGGCAAACACAGAATCTGAACCAAGCACAGACTGGGACCACTGACANGCTGTTCAGTAGGGCCTGTTGTGACAGGACAAGGGGTGATGGGTTTAAAATAGAGGGAGGGAGATTTAGATTGGATATTAGGAAAAAGTTCTTTGCTGTGAGAGTGGTGGAGCACTGGAACAGGTTGCCCAGGGAGGTGGTGGATGCCCCTGGATCCCTGGAGACGTTCAAGGCCAGGTTGGATGAGGCCCTGAGCAACCTGATCTAGTTGGGGGTGTCCCTGCTTCTTGCAGGGGGGTTGGACTGGATGACCTCTGGGAGTCCCTTCCAACTCTAATCATTCCATGAGTCTGTGACTCTGTGTTTGGCGGGGCAGGCGCTAACACAGCCCATCCTCACGCAGCTGCAGGCGGCGCAGGCAAGAGCGGCCACCCTGGAGCAGCGCCCGGCCGAGCGCTCCATCGTCAGCCGGCAGGAAGCCCGAATTCGCGACCTGGAGAGCCAGCTGGACTTCCAGGCCGTGCAGATGAAGCGCTTCGAGGTATCACCCCTGCACCACTCGCGGGGGGGTGCACAGCCCCGGGGGGGACGCAGCTCGATCACAAAAGCGGGCGCAGCAATGCCACCGCCTTGGCTTTGGGGGAGGAAGCAGAGGGATGGGTGGGGTCTTTGGCCAGTCCTTGGGTGCTTGTGGACTGTGCATACAGCTCGTGCCCCTGGCCACGCTTCACTGTGGTGTTTATTGCAAGGCAGCAGTGGGCCCAGTGCTCATAAACACCCGGAGGAATAGACTGTCCCTGTCCCCAGACAGGGAGCACGGTGTGTGCTGCCAGCTCAGCTGCCCACCACAGCACCTTTGGACTGGCATCACCAGACACTGGGACACTGGGCTGGATCCCAATATCTCACCATCCCCGTTAATCCACACCTCAGCTGGCACCCTGGGATATGTTCTGAGTGTCACTGACTGAATGAGCCCAGCCCAGGGGCAAAGGAAAAACCTCCTGTGATGCGGCGTGGTCCTGGGGGATGGTGCTACCTCTTGTGGGTGCAGAGCTGGGCACAGGGAGGGGTGGGGGTCACTGGGGTCTGTACCCATTGTTGCCACTTGCAAGGGTTCAGGGTGATGCTCCACAATGGTGGCAGTAGTGTCTGGGCAGGGTAGGGGAATGAGTGCTCCCTGCATCGCTTGGTGCTCCTGGAGACCTTCGTAACTCCTCACCTCCACCTGCACCCTCCCCACCAGGTGCTGGTGCTGCGCTTGCGAGACAGCATCATAAAGATGGGCGAGGAGCTGGAGAAGGCGGCCGAGTCAGAGGCACGGGAGAAGGAGAGCACCAGGTACTACCAGAGGAGGATGGAGGAGATGAAGGCTGACATGGACGAGCTGGTGCAGCGGGAGCTGGAGTCCAGCCGCCGGCGCGTGGAGCTGGTAAGGGATGCTGCACCGTGGGCTCACACAGCCCCATGGGGGGGTCACGTCCCCGCAGCCCGAGGGTCCCGGAGAAGCCATTCTCTGCACAGTGCTTTGTGTGCTCTGTGTTTGGAGACAGGGGTGGCCCCTTTGCTGTTAGCTGGCCCCTGAGGTACAGGCTGGGCTTTGGCAAGCGGAGCTGGGGAGCGCTCAGAGGGGCTTCACAACCCTCCACAGCCCCAAATCGTGGAGTGGAAGCTTCCAGAAGCACTCTGTGTTTCACTGCCTGGAGCTGGACTGGCAGCCTGGGCAGTCCCTTGGCTCCATGTCAGTTCTAGGCAGGAGGTGGCTTGCTCTGCTCAGCTCAAGAAATGCTCAGAGGTTGCTCAGGTCATTCCTGCAGCTTCCTCTGGTCTGGCAGAACTAGAGGGGCTGAATGCCCCCCCTCAGCACCAGGAAAACGCCAACCCCCCCCCATCCTCCTGCCAGCCTCCCATGTGCCACAAACCATCTGTGTGGCTCAGCGTGCCGGGGCTCCACCACAGTGCCAGGTCCTTGTCACACTCCCAGCGTGCCCTGATACCTCTGCTGTGGCACAGCCGCGTGTGGGACGGTGCCGAAGCCCCAGCTGGGTTTGGAGTACGGCAAAAATAGATTCACCTTCCTCTTACAGCATCTCTCTTCACCTTTTTTCCAGCAGACAAAGGGGAGGCCTTGCTTCCAAGCAGCAATTGCAAACTATCACGTGTCTGCTGGCAGCACAGGGACGTTAGGAGCAGTTGTTTTATCAATAATCTTTTATTTAGCAATCAAGGAGACTTCAGCCTTTATTTCTCCCCCAGGCTGCCAGCCCTTCTGAAGGGGAAGGAGCTTTAGCATGAGTGATCCCCCCCCTGCCTGTGCCAGGCTTTGTCCCTGCTCTGCCAGGGCAGAATCTCACTGCTGGGCACCCTCCCTGGGCACAAAGGGTGTCTCCCTACGGTCATGGAGCCATGTGGCCGTGGCTATTCTTGGGCACAAAGAGACTTTGAAGCGAGAGGCCTGGGTGGGTGCACTCACTGTGCCCACCCAGCGCTGCCATCACCCCAGGGCTGGATGCTGCTGCATCCCCCGGGGCGCTGAGCGAGCAGTTTCTAGGATAACCTCATGCTTCTGGCAGCTTGGTTGGAAACGGGGTGTTTTGGACTGTGAGGATACAGGTGGGTCCCTCTGGCTGCATTTCTGTGTTTGCACATGGATTTTGAGAAGGGTTGGGATGTTTCATGTGGGGATGTGAGGGGTGCAGCAGGACACTCAGTCTTCTCCGCCCGTTTCTGCTCACACAAACCAAGTTTGCAGTGAGGTCTGGAAAGGATTTGAGAGGCACCTCCCTGGAACAAGATGCAAAACCCTCTAACAGACAAACTCATGAGCCAGCACCGAGGGGTTGGGGCTTACCCAGACCCTTGGAGTTATGTGGCATCTGCTGCAGCCCTGGCAGGAGGGTGGAGCCAGGTCAGGTCTCCCCCGAGACATCACTCCCACCCTGGGTTTCACACCACCGTCACATGGTGGCTGGTTGGGGCGATTGCTCCATGGGAACCGGGGCTCTGTGAGCCTGTGGTGGCACAGCTGAGGTGTTCCCCAGGAGCAGGGGAGATCCCCCAGACCGTGTGGACTCTTAGCAGCACTTAAATAAAACATCACGGGAGAGCTGTGATCACAGGGCCCGGCCGCGCTCGTCGAGTGGCTGCAGAGAGCATCAATAGTTAATAGCTGCTCACGGCTCTGCTCCTGTGAGATCCCCCATCAATTATAAATACTCCATGAATTATTCACTTAGCACTACTTAAGGCACCCAACCTTTTTGTTGGTTTTTGTTTGTTTTTTTTTTTTTAATGCATTCAAGTAAACAGTCCAAGGCTGTGGACTTGATGGGTGCTCTCAGGGTTCAAGGGGAACAGGGGTCCCTGTGGAGGGGACAGGGTCATTGCAGGGGTTGGGTTGGCAACTCCTCAGAGCCGGTACCTGCAGAGGAGGCATTTCAGTCTCACTGCATCAGTGGCAGAGACACTTGAAAATCCCATCCCACCATCCCTGCACCTTCAGCCAGGCTCAGGATAATTGTTTTCCTCCTCCCCTCAGCTTTGGGCAGTTGAGAGGCGGAGGCTTCCTCATGCTCACGGCATTCACAGGCGGCGGGGAACGTCCAGGGAGAAGCGAGGCTGGGAGCTGGGGAGCCTGCTGCCATGCAGATGGCTCTGCCTCATGAATTTTGTAGAAAGAATGGGTTTGAACACTCTCCAAGCCCGGTGCCGTCGCAGCCAGGGAGGCGTTTTCCAACGGCGCGGTAGTACTTGGCCCTGCTCGTCTGTGTCTCTGCTCCGGCTGCACGTCCTGGATTTCCTCCGTGGAGCTGTAGCTCCTCTTCTGATCAAATCTGGATGCCAGCCTGCAGCAGCTCTTCGTTTCTCAGCTGCTGTGCTGACACCCAGAGCCTGACAGGCTAGACCCAGCTGCTTGGGGCCACAGCAGAAACGGAGTCACAGCGAGAAGTGAGAGATGGATTTCCACCAGGAGAGTGTAGAAACCAGCCCTTCGTGCTCGTGCTTTTCCTGGTACAAGTGTTGCCTGGTGAAGCTGCCAGGGAAGGATGGAGCAGGGACCAGGCATGGGAGCAGGGCTCAGGGTGACAAGTTGCTGGGACCAGCCGCTCCTGGGGCTTCCCTCCTGCTGTTAGGGCAGGATGGTGCTGGGCTTTGGTGCACTGGAGGTGATGCTGGGTATGGGTAGATGGTCCATTGTGAGCATCAGGGAGGCAGGGGTGTGTTTGCAGGAGGTGACCTCTCAGCTGCTTTGGGTCTCCACAGCCATCACTGGGAGCCCAGGTCAGGGTCAAGGTCAGGAGTGCTGTGTGAGGACCCTGCCCCATGCCTTTACTTGACGGGGTCTGTTTCTGCAGAGCTCCTGGCAGAGCATCTCCCTCCTTACCTGTGGTCTTGCTGCAGCAGAGGGGGGGCTCTGTGGCCTGCTAGCAAGCCAGGATGGACTAACCCCCTCCTTTGGGTAGCAGTGCTTCCCGGAGGGGCCAGCAGTGGCCAGAGTGCTTCAAGGAGCTCCTGGGGGGCAGGGGAGGGGGGTGGTCCCTGCACTGGGCTGCTGATGGCCGAGCTGCTGGGTCGCACCCGAGAATCCAGGGTCTGCTGGAGGCTGGGATGGGAACTCCAGGATGGGAGCTCCAGGACTGAACTCTGGAGTGGGACTTCTGGAACGGGAGCTCTGGGATGAGAGCGCAGCCACGGGTGGGACCCCCAGGGTCCCTCCTGCAGTGGTGAGCAGGGTGCCCCCCACCCACCCGGGCTGAGGCAGGGCAGCGTGCTGAGGTGCTGAGCTGACCCTCAGGGATGAGGCCTGGGCTGGCAGTGGCACATGTCAGGGAGCCAGATGGACTCACTGTGTCTCCTCTAGTCCCCCCTCTGCATCGATGGGCTCTGCCAGCCCCCCAGCCAGACCACACCGTGTTTCCTTCATGAAGCTGTGAAATTCATCAGCATAATAATTAACTTTTTACCGAAAAAGGGAAGGACAGGTGTGAAGTTCCTCTTCACACCCTTTTTGTTCCCCAGAAAGGCGCCAGTCGGTGCAAATAACCTTTTTATTCTGGTCTGGGGAGGGCAGGGCAGAGCTCCTTCAACCGCGACCCCCACCCCATCCCCACAGCCCGGCACAGCCCGAGCTCCACCGTTTCTCTTCATTTTTTCTCATTCCCGAGTTTTACAGATTTCCTGGTCCTTCCCAACAGCCGAAGCAGCGAAGTGGGAGCTGGGAATGCCTCTCCCAGCCAGGCAAACCTGAGGGTCCCAGCGGGGTCTCAGCCAGACCCCCTGATGCCTCTGCAGCCCCCAGCCCCAGCACCACCTCTCCCTGGCTCCTCTCTTCTTTAAAAACTAATGACTTTGACAAAGCATGATGTTAATTACCGTCAAAGGGAGCCAGTCCTTTCGAGGTGGGGCTGGGTGGTGGAGGAGCTGCAGTGAGAGCCCCCGGGCTCGTGGTACACAGTGATTTCTGGTTTGTCACTGAAGGAGCCACCAGCACTTGTGGCTGCTCCCACCAGTTACCAGTAACCGTCTCGCTCAAGACTCCGACCGTGGAAATGTCGCCACGTCAAACTTTCTGAAAGCCTGCGCGTTAATTACTTAATTAAAAATAATAACGATTGATGAATACTGCAGGTGTAGGGTAAATTATTCAAATAGAGGCAATTCCAATTGGGCTAATTAGATTACACTTCACTCAGGGCGGATGGGAGCGCGCAGGGGTTGTGTTGTGACAGCAGAACCCCAAACAAAAACAGGAGCCGGCGAGGAGGCCGCGGCGCTGGCTCTCCGCAGCGCCTGCCTCAGCATCCTCCCCACTCCCAGAAATTATTTCACTGCTGGTTTTGCTTAGCTCTTTTTAACTCATCTTCAAATGCTTCTGAGACAAGATTAGATGAAAAAGAAATCCTTAAGAAAAAGAGGGTTTAGAAATCCTTTCCTGGAGACGCAATGAAAGCAAAGCGGGGAGGTGGAGGAGGGGTGATGGGGTAAGGAGGGAGGGAGCTGCTGGCTGACATGTCCCCTCTCCCCGTGTCCAGGTGGGCGCTGGGCAGGGGTCAAAAGCTCTGGCTGCTGCCGGTGCCCCTCACACTGTGCCGGCTGCCAAGGGCTTGAGCAGCTTTTCCTGTTGGAAAAGGTGCTTGGTGAAGCATGGGAGGAAGCTCCTGTGATGCTCAGGGGGTCGGGGCCACTGAGGTCCCCGCTGCCAGCTGGACGGGCACAGAGTGAGGCAGTAGCCCCCCACCCAGGAGCAGGGACCACCCCCAGAGATGCCAGCCCATGTTTCCTCCTGCCCTTGCTGGTTGTCCTTGCCTGGTGCAGAGCCCGTGCGTGCCTTGACCTCTCCCGCCGCAGCGCTGGCTGCCTGCTGGGTGACAGCCCCGCTGCCGCGCCGTGACAGCGGCGGGGTGCCGGGGGCTGTGTCCCCTCATCTCTTGTCTGGAGACCCACGACATGGCAGCGTTGCTCACCCTGTGCAGCAAATCTCTCCCTTGCTGACCTGTCCTCGTGTGCAGAGAGAGCAGGGGGTGCCGTGCGGGGGCCGTCGGGTGCCCGGGGGACTGCAGGGGTCTGGGAAGGGTGGGTGCAGGGAAAGGCAGCTGGTGGGCCAGACCCTCTGCTGAGCCCTGGGCTGTGACACTCGCAGTAGGAGGTAATTTCTTTGCAGTATAACTCATGTTGGGAGGGTCTTTGCAGCGTGGATGTGCAGCAGCATCCTCCCCCGAGCCCCCCGCCGGGGCTTACGCCCTCTCTCCATTCATCCACCCCACCCTAGTGCTCTTCCCGGAGGGAACAGGCAGCCGGCAGCGCTCGGCCGTCGGCCCTCAGCAGGATGGAGACGCTCAGGCCGGCAGCGGTGTCGGAGGAGACGCTCTGAGCATTTACATTTAGATTGAAACCGTGTGTCAGAGGTGTCTAATCGCTCCCCGGGACAGCAGTGGCCCGATGCTGGCGCCGTCCTCCTCCGTGTATGTTATGATGATAACGGGTTTGAAATTGAAATTTAATTATATTGGCATAATTATTCCCTTCCTTGAGAGAACCATGTGGTGCAGAGTAACACATAAAGCGTGTCCGTGCATGGGATGGAGCGCTGGGGCGGGGGGGTCGCAGCCCCTTCCCCCTCCGCCGCGCTGTCGTTGGCAGCACAGAGCTGATGGACGCAGCATGAGCCTCTCTGTGTTGCAGATTTGAACCTGAACTGCTGAGCAATGCATTTACCTGGAGCATTTCCCCTCACTGCCCTTGACCAGCCGCAGCTCTGCCGGCCTCCCCCTCCTCCTGCAGCATCCTCGGGAGCTGGGGATCCACACCAAGAGGCAGGGCACAGAAATGGGGTGGTGCTGGGTACCCCTGGCATTTTCAGGCTTACATTCGAGTTGTTGCTTGGGCAGCGTGTGGCCAGGGGACCCCAAGGTCCCCCACAGTACATAGAGCCCACAGCCATGCAGTCCCAAAGCTCCTCCCCAGTGCCCTGCACAGCCCCTTCACAAGGCTGCCAGGAGTGGGTGCTGTGGACTGTGGGTGCCCAGGGACTGAGATGTCCCTGAGGGGAGCCCCAGCTCAGCAGCATCAGCCCCTGTGGTGGTCCCATTTCTTTTGGTGTGCCCATGGCGGTCATGCTGGGGGACACACCCCCCCAGCTGCTCTCACAGCTGCGCCCCAGGGGAATGGTGTTTGTGTGGCTGGTGGAGGCAGGGTGGGGGTACCAGGAGGGGGAGGCTGGATGAGGGTATGAAGAAGGGTGGGTGCCCCTGTGTGCCTGGCTCCCTCCCTGCCAGTCACTGTCAGGTTAATAATAGCAGAACGGAAGAAAGGAATTAACTGCAGCCACTGAACTGTATTTAATTTGTGCCGTGTCCTGAAGCCAAGGAACTGGTTCAATAGAGACTCTTATCAGCAGGACTGAGGGCTGAGCAGGGCTTTATCTAGCAGTGGTTTTCCTGCACGGCCTCGCTGTCGCAGAGCTGAGCGCGGGCACGTAGTCGGAGCTGAGCGCGGGCACGTGGCCAGCCGGGGCTTGGGGATCCCTGTCCTTGGGCTGTTCTCAGGGGTCACCATTTCCCTGTGTGCCCCTTCCCCATCCCTCATCACTCATGGGGCTGGCCCTGGCGTGGGGAGCATCTCCATGCCTGGGCATCGAGCCATGTTGCACGACCCCCATGACAACATCTGTGTGTGTGCCCGAGCCGGGCGGGCAGCGAAGGGCTCTCAGAAAGCGTCTGGGCAGCACCTGGGGTCTCACCAGTATCGACACGTTTCCAGAAGCAACCAGGATGCTGAAGCAACCTGAACTGGGATAGTTCTGTGCATGTTCTTATGAACTGAGATGCTCTCCCCCTCGGGCCCGTGTGCCCGTGATCCCAGGGCTTTCATTATTTACTCTGACAGGCTGCCGGCTCCTGCGCCGCGGCCTGTCGCAGCCCGCGCTGCAAATCATCTCTCACCTTGTCACCACCGAGACGGCGATTTTACAGCTGGCAGCTTCAATCAGGGTGAGTGTGCAGCTCCTGCTCGCTCACCTTCTCTCTCTGCCATGCAGTGGGTCAGGAAACAGCACCGAGAGCCCCTTCCCAGCTGGAAGGACTCGGAAGCCGATGGGCACCGTGGCCGGTGCTCAGCCGCGGCAGGTGGACAGCCAGACTGGCATCCTCGGTGTGCCACGAGGCTGCTTGGCCATGGGTGATGGTGGGTCCGTGGTGCCATCTGGGCTGTGCTGCTCAGACAGCTTTGCCTCCCTGTAGTTTAAATTATGAATTGGGGTTCTGGGGTTCTTTTAGTCAATTCCACAGTTTTGGGAAAGGTTTTCCTCTCCAAGCAGTCTGGGAGTGGTGGAGCAGCCCCGAAACGCCCAGGAGGATCCTTGTGGATGCATCCTGCTGGGGACATGGTGCTCTCACACCTGCTGCTTTCACATGTTCACCTGGGGCAGGGGGGTGGTGATGTTTAACATCCAGTTCACCCAATTTTGACACTGGTGTTGTGTTTGGGTTTAGCAGAACGATAGAGCGCTGTACGGAAACCACCGCAGGGCAGAGATGCACCCGGAGAGGCTGCTCAGAGGGGATGCTCCATGCGCCCACTGCCCAGCATCCCCGCTGCAGGAAGGGCTGTCTGGGACTTGAAACCTGCAGCTCTCTGCAGGGTGTGCTTCATCCATGCTCAGGCTTCGTACCCATGTTGGGCACCCTTTGGTGCCAGCTCCATGAAGCCAGCCATGTTGCACCCTCCCTGCCCTCCCCTCCCTGCCGTTCAGCTCGGCTTCCCCCAGGAATCACTGGTGGCTCCCTGTGTTGTGTCCCCCATGCTCAGGATTTTTCTCTCATCTCCTCTGAGCCTTTTTCATCTAGGAGGGGGTTGTTGGTCAGTCATGGAAAAGTTCAGCTTCATTTCCTTCCCCGCCACGAGATGAAGTTTGTGTTTCACCAACCCTCACACACCCCAAAGCAGCCTGTGAGCCCCAGCACGGCACGGAGAGCACCGGTCTGGGGGGGACCTTCAGCAGCCACCTCGCTCACCCACTCCACAGTGTGGGGTGTCGTGGTGCAGGCACTAACCCAGAGCTCCCCATGCAGGAGCAGCAGCTGGCAGAGCTGGCGGCGGTGCGGCAGGTGCTGCAGGCTGACCTGGGCACCTCCATCCGGCGCATCGCTGATCTGCAGGTGGCCCTGGAGGAGCTGCGCTCCAGCGACGAGAGCGATGCCGAGAGGTGAGGTGGGGGCTGTGGAGGGGCTGGGGGTACTTTTTTCAGCCACAGGAGCTGAGGGGCTGGAGGAACAGGTGAAGCCAGGTGGGTTGGGTAAAGGATTTTACTAGGAAAAATGCTGGGAAGCAGATTCCAGCGATTTTTATTTCAGCAGCTCTCCAATTTTCCCCTCTGCTGGACTGCTGAAGGGACATTGTGACAAACAAACTAGATAAATGCATTGAAAAAGCCCCAAAGCCGAGATGTGCTTGTCACCATGCTGTGAGAAGAGATTGTCTTTAGGTAGTGATTAAACCAGGGAAGGGTGAGATAGAAACCGTGAACTCCGAAATTCCCTTCTTCATGAAAAATGCAGTGGGATTTCCAATGCCGTCGGCACGTTACCGGGAGGAGGGAACCGTGTCCCGGCTGCGGGAGCAGCCCTGGGGTTTGCTCCCTGCCCAGCACCGGGGGCAGCAGCGCTCTTGTGTGCAGCAGCATCTCTGCACCGGGCTGAGGGGACACACCCTGGGGTCCCTTTGCAGCCCCGAGGGGTGCAGGAGAGGGGGGTCTTCAACCACGCCGTGTGCTGGGTGCTGCACCCTGGTCCCTGCTGCAGCTCTGCTCGGGCAAATCCCTGCTCCTCATGAGCAGCTTCGGATGTGGCTGGGCTGGGGAGTCTTCCTGTCACCCCCCCCGCGGCTTCAGGGAGCCGTGGGGAGCAGCGTGGCTGACTCTCTGCTTGTCCTTGCAGCGTGCAGACAGCGCGGGAGTCCCTCTGCTCCAGGACAGAGACGTGAGTGAGCCCTGGGGACACGGGTGAAGGCGTGGGGCTGCACCAGGTAGTGGGGTGGGCTGTGGACCCCCAGCTGCCCACCGAGGCACCGTGCTCCACCCCGGGCACAGACGGGCGTGTGGCTGCTCTGTGTGCCCTGCACAGCCCTCGGCCAGCTGCTCGCCCAGGAGCTCCCTCAGTTCCACCGGGCAGGAGGCTCCCTCAGGGCTGCACTTTCTGAGTATGGAGCTTTGAAGGACAACTGAGATCCCAAAGGATCCCAGTCCAAGGGCTCCTGGTGGGTGGGCAGGGCTGGCTCTGGATGGGTGGGGAGGGTTTGAGGCAGAGTGAGGTGCCTGGGGTACCAGTGGCTCTGCCACGGCGCTCCAGTCCCGAGGCTTTTCCTGGGGTTTTGCCACAGGGCACTTAGAAAAGGATATGGGAAATAATGAATGGCAGCACCAGCCTGAGGTGCCGCTGCTGGAGCTGTGAAGGACCCCCAGGGCTGTGCTCAGCCTCATCCTCACACGTGCTCCAGGACCCTTCCTGGTGCTGCTGGCCCTCCAGCCCGCCCTTGCGGTGCTGACAGGCTCTCACCTCTCTCTGCAGGGATGCCTGCTCCAGCGTGGGCTCCACGCTCAGTCTGGAGCCCACAGAAAGCATCAGGTCCTGGCTGGGGTCATCTGCGGGCTGGTCCTCCCCGTCGGGTCACAGCATGGCCGGGAGCCTCTCGGCACAGTCCATCGTCAGCCGCAGCACCCAGGCATCGAGGTAAGGGACCCTCAGCCCATCCTGGGCATGACAACCTCCGATGGGGACAGACACACGACTGCTTGGGGACCGGAGAGTCCCCTCGGCTGCAGGTGCTGGTCCAGGCACAGGGGGAGCTCCGACCCTTCCAGCACGGGCAAGAAGGAGCCCGGGGGGACCCGCGGTGTTTAAGGTCAAAGCTCCACCTCGAGGGAGCTGCCACGCCACGATCAGGGAAGTGCCGGATCAAAGTCGCTGCATCAAGCCCCTGCGTCAAGCGGGCTCATATCCCTCGATGTATTCCCCAGAGAGAATTTAAAGCAGTGATCAGCCTATTTGAGGATTTGTGTGCCATATGCTCGCCTTGTGCTGCCGAGGAAACAGGGTGCATTTATACAGCTCTAATACAAATATGTTAATTTTTTATGTTAATGCTGATGGGCTGCGAGGGAGTTGGAGGGTGGACACCTCGAGCGTGCTGGAGCAGTTTGCAGAGGTCCTTTGCTGACACAGGGCAGACTGAGTGTGATCAGGCAGGGCTGGGTCCTGGTGATGGGTGGGAGAGCAGCCAGGGAGCCCGCTGAGACCCCGTGCACCCTGCAGCACCCACTACCAGGCTCTGGTTGTTAATGGGTGGCAGCACGTCCGAAATTATGGCCAATTCCCTATTTCTGATAAGTGTACACAGGGGTTATGAGAACAGAGCAGGTATGTTGGCTCAGGGGGGAATAACAGCAACTTGCTGGGCTGGCCATGACCACTGTGACAAGAAATTGTGTGACAATCTGCCTCCGTCCCGGGGGTCATGGAGAGAAGGGTTGCAAATCCTGGTGTCAGAGCCCAGGCTGGCCAAGGCTAATCTGAGATAGAAATATTAGAAGGGGGGTGGCTAGTAGGTCAAGAGAGGTCCCCCTCCTCCTCTACTCCACCCTGGTGAGACCTCACCTGGAGTATTGTGTCCAGTTCTGGGCCCCTCAGTTCCAGAAGGACATGGAACTCCATGAGAGAGCCCAGTGCAGGGTCACCAAGATGGTGGAGTGGAACATCTTCCTTGTGAGGACAGGCTGAGGGAGCTGGGGCTCTTGAGCTTGGAGAAGAGGAGACTGAGGGGTCACCTCATTAATGTTTATAAATATATAAAGGGTGAGTGTCAGGAGGATGGATCCAGGCTCTTCTCAGTGGAGACCAGTGATAGAACAAGGGGAAATGGGTCCAAACTGGAACATAGAAAGTTCCATCTGAATATAAGGAGGAACTTTTTCCCTGTGAGGGTCACAGATCACTGGGCCAGGCTGCCCAGAGAGGTTGTGGAGTCTCCTTCTCTGGAGACATTCAAGACCAATCTGGACACGTTCCTGTGTGATCTCCTCTAGATGATCCTGCTCAGGCAGGGGGTTGGACTGAGTGATCTTTCAAGGTCTCTTCCAGCTCCTGATATTCTGTGAAATATGGGAGGGGAGACTATATGAAATGCAAACAAACAGGCAATGAGACAGGTAAGGTAATAAAAATGAGATCAGCAGAACGAGCTCTTCCTTATTAAGGATCTTTTGTCTTAGACAAGCACCCAGTAATGAAAAACGAGTCTCACCAACATTCACTTCCCAGCACAATGTATGGGATGTCTCCTGAGCAAACAGCTGCCCAGAGGCTGCTGCCACCAGTGTGCTGGGGGTTCGAGAGGGTTGGTCAATGTTGTCTTTAACTCTCTGCTCTTTAAGTGCTTGTACAAACTGTTGGCCAGCAGTGCTGAGCCTTGGTAAACACAGCACATCTCTGCTGGGCTGGAACAGACTGATGGGTTCTTCCTTAGGTGGCTGATTCAAAGCTTTCTGGAGTTACTTTATGCATTTATTCTGCCCTCACAGGGCAGGTTGGGGGTGCATTGAGATTGAGAGGCTGGTCCTGAGGGTCAGCAGGGGATGGACCTGCAGCACAGGGATCTGTGTCTCTGTTCCTGTGCCCACAGCCCCCTGGCATCACCCCAGCATCACCCCAGCATAACCCCAGCATCCTTTCCCCTTCTGCCACAGAATGGGGCAGCAGGAGTCCTGGTCCCAGTGCTAGTGGGGACCCAACATGTTTATTTTTAAACATTATTGTGTCAAAATCAAGTAATTATATGGGAAACTGGGAGCTCTTCTGTAGACGACAGCGTGACAAGAAAATCCTCTTCTGACAGAAATTAGGCCACTCTCTTGTCTCTCCCTGAGATGGAGTTGTCTTGGCTTTATTTATGAGCTACCAGGAAAAGCATCTGAGCCACACTTTCATCCCTGGTCATGTGTTGCAATCCATGTGTGGATTTTTATTGTATAAATTATTTCAACTAGCATAATTGTAATCATGTTAATTGCTGTGTAATCTTCACTAATTATTGTTGTATGTCATTTGCTTTGGTGTGAGTGGCATATTGCAGAACTCCATTTGGCTTCTCGGTTCTGCATCGGGCTGAGCTTCTGCCTTTGGCTGGGGAAAACGATTCCTGAAGCTTTGGAGCTGGGTGATGCCTCCTGCAGCATCACCCACTGCTGGGTCTGCCCAGGGCTCCTCCAGGTACCCTGAGCCCAGGGAGTTGCCAACGGCACATCAGCCCTTAGGGATCCAGGGGTGAGGATCCAAGGGTGCTGCTCTGATGGGAGATGGGATGGGATGGGATGAGATTTTACATTTTTACCATTGGAAACACAGAGAGTGAGTGGGGAACTTCCCACATGAATCCTCATGGAAGGATTACACCGACTCTTTGTGTAAAATGCAGTTTAGGCTCCTAAAAACCAGCGTTATCGAAATGTCTCGAACTATTACTCAGCTGTGAGGGTTCAGTGATGGTGGGTGCAGCAGCGTGGGGCAGCCCCAGAGGTTGCTGCATTCCAGGTCATTCAATCTCTGGTTAATTAATTTTGCATTGAATAATCAAACAGTTTGGGCTGGTTTAATGAGCACAGCATGGTGGTGAGTGCAGGGCCAGGCGGGCGTCTCCGTGCCCTGGGTTGGGCCTGAAGCTGCCCCGTTGCTCCTGTGGCTGCTTGTGCTCCCCAACGTGGGGTTTGGCCTCAGCCTGTCTCGGCGTGTGAACGATTTCATGGGTCAGCAGAGCCTGGTCTGAACAGGTCCAGGCTGTGGCTGGGCTTATGTGCTCTCACACTGTTGCCATGGCAACCCCAGCATTCCCGGGGCAGGATGCTTCCTGACGTAAAACTTGACCACTGCTCCTGCTCCACCATGTCTGTTGATGTCCAGGGATGTCTTTATATTCAGGTTCTGCTGCTTTACTCTGCCCTTACGCTGCCTTTACTCTTCTCCTCCTCCCTCCTTTCACACATCCCAGCAGCCATCCCACTGAGGCCAGCTCCAACTGTCCCTTGACTGAGCGATGCCAGGGATATCCATGGGTCAGGATAATCTGCCCGTGGTGCTGGCAGCTGCCAGAGCTGGGTGCAGCCTCTGTCAAGGTGCATCCCTTGTAGTAAGTAAGGTAGTAAGTGGGTGCCATCGATCCACACACTGTGCCCAGCAGAGGTGCAGCTCTGCAGCACCAGATTTGCTTCAGATGAGTCCTGGCAAAGGGCCCTTTGCCCTTCCCTACCGTGGGGCTGGCTGAAAATCCAGTTTCTGGGCCCTTTGAGCCAATGTAGGTGCTTGGGGTTGTGTGTGTGTGTAAGAGCCACACTGAGGGCTTAGAGCCAGCAGTGACACCGAGCCCACTGGTGATTGCAGCCCACTCCCCATGTCTGTGCATCAGCTGCACGAGGAAGGGCACAGGCTCGGTGCAGAGAAGCCCTTGCTGCAGCCTGTGCATGCTGGGATCCCTCGGCACAATCCCGCAGTGCCCCAGGAGGTGCCCCCAAGCTCCTGTCCCACCAGAGCGGGTGCTCAGGGCCATCGAAGGCTTTGGGCAGGGACAGGCAGGACTGAGCAAAGCAAGAGCACTGTGCCCATCAGCAGGGTCTGTCTCCATCCTCTAACTCATCCTTGCTGAAGGAAATCCCCAAGGAAAGCAGCGCATCCCTTAGGACGGGCTGCTCGTGCTCAGCGCCGGCCGGGCAGGATTTGGCTATTGTGGTTCCCAGCTGTTCCCTCCACAGCAGCAGCAGCCTGGGTGAAACATGCCCCCCAGTGATGTTCAGCTGTACTCGGGGTGCTCTGTGAGCTGGTCTCATACATGTGTAGTGAACAATCTTTGGTGGCTTTGATAGAAATAAAGCAAATCCCACGTATTGCTGCAATCCGTCGAGGAAAGGGACGTCGGGAAGTCCGTGTGGGTTGGGCAGAGCTGGAGGCAGTTGTACCCCACGCCGTGGGTTCAGCCAGCTTGGCTGACTCGGGGTTTGGGCATTGCCCAATGGCTCCATGCAGCAGCAGCTGGAGCTTATCCTGAGCTTATCCTGAGCCCGCCGTGCGATACCGGCGTCTCCCTGCTCAGCCTGGTCCTCCCTGAATGATGTTACTTTGGACTAACGCTGGTGTCTGTTGTTTAGGGTGAGCAGAGACGCCAAGGAACCAGCTCCGAGCCGGCCGGCTTCTTCCCTGAGCGCTGCCAGGGGTGCTGATGCTGCCGCCTGGATGCCGAGTCCCGCTCGGCAGCGGGACTATGGAAAACCTCCGGCAGGTGCCGAGGAGCTGGACCCGAAGAGCCCTGCAGATAGGACGGGGGTGACATCCCCGTCGGTGCTGCGGCACGGCGGCTCCCCCGCTCTGGAGAGGAGGTTCCCCAGCCCTCTGTCCCCGACGGTGCCGAGGAGGAGAGGGGTGTCACCAGCGGCGGTGCCCAGCTCATCGGCCGCCCTCTCTGAGTACGTGGAGGAGCTGCGGCGACAGCGGGGAGCGGAGCGGGAGCAGGGGTGCCCGGCGCTGGGGGATGCCTCTCCCCTCCCCATTTACCGCACCACCGGCGCCGCGGCCCTGCGGCGCTGCCGGGCTCTGCCAGAGGTGGAAGAGTCCCCAGAAAAGCTTGATGGGAACCAGCCAGGGGGAGGTGAAGGAGCTGGCGCCGGCTTGGTGCGCTCCTCCAGCCTGCGGAGCATGGTCTCGGAGCCGACGGAGCCGACACGCTCTCCAGTGCTGAAAAGAGCCTCGAATTTCGGCTCCTACGAGTCTCTCCTGCAATCCCTCCCTGGCCCTGGCCACCGGCTGAGCTCTCTGGCTGCGGGGATGGAGGAGCTGGGAACGCTGCGGCCGAGCTCCTGGAGAAGCTGCCTGGAGCCATCCGTGGAAGATGTGGAGGTGGGAAGTGGCTCAGGGCGGGTCCTGAGCTCTCCATCCAGCCCCGGGCTGGGCGAGGGGAAGGGCAGCGACCCCTTCACCTGGAGGATACCCACCCTCAACTACGAGAGGAGAACCAACGTTGACTTCGACGACTTCCTCCCGGCCATCCGCAAATCCCGCTCCACCAGCAGCCTGGCCAAGCCCAGGAGGGACAGAAGGGACGGCCACCGGACCCTTACTGTCCGCTTCCAGGATGAGACCACAGCGGATGGCTCGGAGGTGAGGAGCACAGCCAAGCGCAGCCCAGCCCCCCGGGAGGAGGCTGGGGACCTCTCCGACTCCTCCTCATCCTCCGGCTCGGTCCTGTCCTCCCGGAGCGCTGACAGCATCAAGCGCCGGCCGCAGCCCCGGAGAGGGGACGGCGAGGGGTGCAGCGGCGCAGCCAGCACCCAGGGCAGCGGGACAAGCCACCGGGCGGAGGCAGAAGGGAAGGAGGATGATGTCAACAGCATCATGAGGAAGTACCTGGGAAAAGAGTAAGGTAACTGGCTCGGAGCCGTGGTGGCAGGTCTGCGATGCTGTCCCCAAGCCAACCCATGCAGATGCCATGGGGACAGGGGGGTGTCCCCATGCTCCCCCATTCATGCCAGAGCAGCCCAGTGCAGGGGAGGTGCTGTCCAGGCCTCATCCCCAGTGCCAGGCCATTCTCCCAGCTGTGCTCCCCACACTACAGCCCTGGGACAGTGACAGAGATGTCCCACGGGGCTTGTGGCACCGGTGACCCAGCGCCTCTCTTTCCTGCTCCCCTTTGGAGCAGCAGGGGGTGGGCAATAGGGTCCCAATGCTGGGGACAGCCCTGGAGCTCCAGCTCCCAGCCCCCTGGATTCCCAAAGGTCGTGTCCCTCAGCTCCTCCCATGCCACCCAACAGACACATCCTCCCGAGCCCCGCTGAGTGCCCACACCTCTTCAGTAGTTGGTCATTCACTCTGGGTGGACGCTGGCGGTGATGCCGCGCGGAGCAGGGGGTCTGTCCCCAGTTAGCAGCTGCCTCTGACAGCCACCCCGCTCCAACCTCTGTATTGCAGCTGACACCTCGAGAATTAGGATTTATTGCCACAATTCAGGTTTGAAAGCGGAGTCCCTAATGAATGCACCACAACTGTAATTAAGTGTTTAAAATAGATTAGGAAAACATTTTGTAAAGCCATCGCCTTCAGATGAACTTACAGGGTGTCACGCTGTGACCAAATTGACTGAGCCAACACGAGACGGGAGCGGGTGTTAATAAAACATTTCTTTCCAGGAAGCACAATTTGCATAATGAAACGTCCCACTTGCTCCAGACTTTGTCTCAATGAACTGCAGCGATTGGCCTCGGCGCCGAGCAAGGAGCCGCAGCCGGGCGAGCCGCTCCCCCCCCCCTCAGAAGAGCACCGGAGAGGAGCCGGGGTTTAGGCAGCGGCTGGAAGTGGCTCCCTGAACGTCATGGGATGGTTTCAGAGATGACAAGACTTCTTTTTCTTTTCCTTTTCCTTTTTCTTCTTTTTTTTTAAATTTTTAATCTTCCCACAGTTTCTCTGGGCTCCTGCCCTGTTTTGGTCACTGCAGCTTTGCTCAGGGCCAGCCGCGGGGACGAGGGACTGTCCTGTTCTCCTGCAGTCGTTTGACTCCGGGAGTTGGTGCTGTAATTAAAACCCAGCGGCTGTCGTAGATGCCTGACAACACCNAGAGCACCGGAGAGGAGCCAGGGTTTAGGCAGCGGCTGGAAGTGGCTCCCTGAACGTCATGGGATGGTTTCAGAGATGACAAGACTTCTTTTTCTTTTTCTTTTTCTTTTCCTTTTCCTTTTTCTTTTTCTTCTTTTTTTAAAATTTTTAATCTTCCCACAGTTTCTCTGGGCTCCTGCCCTGTTTTGGTCACTGCAGCTTTGCTCAGGGCCAGCCGCGGGGACGAGGGACTGTCCTGTTCTCCTGCAGTCGTTTGACTCCGGGAGTTGGTGCTGTAATTAAAACCCAGCGGCTGTCGTAGATGCCTGACAACACCCTCCACGCTGTAGGAACACCAAACCCCTCCCTCCTGACCCCAAGGGACAGCCCAGCTGTCCGGACGAAGGATGCTTGTGGGTCGTGGTGTGATACCCAGCTCGGGGTCAGTGTCAGGCTGAGCTGTGTGTTCTAGAACATAGACTCATAGAATCATGGAATGATTAGGGTTAGAAGTGACTCCCAGAGGTCATCCAGTCCAACCCCCCTGCAAGAAGCAGAGACACCCCCTAACTAGATCAGGTTGCTCAGGGCCTCATCCATCTCCATTGGCCTCATCCCTCATCCATTGGCCTCATCCCAAAACATCTCTCTAGATGCTTTATACCTTCATTTCCAGCAGCTGAGATGTGCTCTGAAGCTGTTGTAACGCTGTAGACGGTTGAGGACAGATCCGTGGTGCTTTCGCGGTCGGATGTCTGTGGGTTTTACACAATAAAATATCTGCTTCTCTGACACCAGCTGCTTCTGCTCTTTCCTTCACCACCCCATGGCAGCGGTGTGGGGCAGAGCTGAGCACTCCAAGGGCTCCCCACTCTCCAGCCTCCCCATCTCTCTGCACTCACCTAAACCTCATTTTTCAGCCCCATCCTCGCCCCTAGAGGAGATCCAGCCTGCACATTTATCAGAGCTCTGTGAAAAAACTACACGAGTACGTGACCAAATCTCTCCCTTCCAGCACTGACTTCTGAAGGCAACTTGCTCCACTGGGCAGCTGGCACCAATTTGCACCACTTCGTGTGACCTGGGGGTGGCTGTGGCACAGAGGCTGCTCGATGGGGCAAATTGGGCATTTTTTCAGCATTTTTGGTTCGCCTTTTGGTTTCTCCACCTTCATTTCTGGTTTAAACCCTCAGGTCCAGGCTCGCAGCAGCAGTGTCCTCGGCCACCCGTGGCTGCTGGTGGTCCCTGGGAATTCCTCTCTCTGGGCCAGCACCACGCTGCTGGGGGTCCAGGCAGGAGGCAGCTCCACACAAGGTGACATCCCCGCACTCCCACGTCTCCCTGTTGCAAAACTTGTGCAAGAGGGCAGCAAATGGAGTAATTACCTCTAATTAGTTTAAAAGCAGACTATTTCCTCTTGCTGGGAAACATTTAATAATGTAATTGAACAACCAGCTCAGGGAAAAATCCTAGAAAGTGGCGCTGGCCAAGTGGGGTGGGAACAGGAGCCTTTTCCCCGTGAGCTTCGCAGCCTGAGTGATGCTGAACCTGCCTGTGCAACCACAGACCACCGGGAAGGGCTGTGGAGGGCAGGGGGTCTGCCTGCCTCCTGCCTCGGGGTGTGATGGGAGCAGGACTGGTGCTGGCTGCCTGTCAGCAAGAGACATGGGATGAGGAGGAAACCACTGGGACCTGGAGGCTGCTGGAAACATCTGCATGTCCATCCAGCGGTGACACACGTGGAGCCTGACCCCAAGGGCTGGCCCTGCCAGCCACTGCTTTGTGGAGGAAACTGGGACCAGCGGCTCCAGAGTTGGATGATGCTCTCAGAGCCCCCAGGGAAATAAAAGAGCTGGAAAGATGATGCAACCAGGAACAAATCGTTGCTGGACCCCCCTGGCAGTGATGGATGCCCACAGGTAGGGCTGGAGGCTGGGGACCCTCAAATCCAGAGCCATGGGGGTGGGGGTGGCCAGGGCAAGGGCTGCAGCATGAGGACAGGACACAGCACAGGGAGAGCAGCCACGGAGCCGCTCGTGGCGGGGGATCTCCCTTTGCTCGTGCTGTCGGTTGGGCTCATCGAGTTAATTGCCCAAATGAGCTGGGCAAGGCGATATAATGTGATTAAACATCAGCACAGCAGCAGCAGGGATGGGATGGGATGGGATGGGATGGGATGGGATGGGATGGGATGGGATGGGATCCCACGGCACTGAGCTGGCTGCTCCATGGCACAGGCGGGGGGAGGCAGAGCCAGCCCGAGCCGTGGGGACCCGGCAGAACCGGGGAATGGGCTGGTGGATACCGAGCTGGACACGGGCTGGGGGTGCAAAGGCAGATGAGCAAGAGGAGCTCCACATCATGGCTTCCTCCTGCAGCATGGCAGCTCAGGTGCTTCTGTTCCTTCCCTGTGACACCAGGCGCTGGGGGGATGTGCCAGCACCACGAGGGTCTGCAGGTAACGGGACCCCGGCTCACCCAGCGCAGCACAGAGCCCGCTGGTGGCACCGGCAGGGAGGGTCACTGGTGGCACTGGGAGAGAGGGACACCCTGAAGGGCACCCAGCACCCGTGCCAGGGGTCAGCACCGGCACCACCTTTGGCCTCTGCAGCCTGACCTACAAATGCTGGATGGATGGGGGTGGGGGTGGAGGTTTGCAGCTCAGTCTTAATCTCATCTCAAAATGCTTTAAGCAAATTGCTCGTGGTTGGGTGGCTGTAGCCAAATGATCCCTTTGACACTGAGCCTTTGAGTTGGAGTTACCACAGCAGTGAGTCTGCTGGACATTAAGCTGTTACTACTTACACTTGCAAAGGAGAAGCAGAGATGTGTGTAATGTGCTGCCTTTATATATATTTTTTTCTCCCCTTTTGCCTTGCAGGACTAAAAGGAAATTGCTCTGTCACTTGAAATAGCTTTGCACATCCTTTAACAACAAACCAGGGAAAAATGATGCTTGGACTGGAGCTTTCCAAGCTGAGCCTGGAGCATTGTTTGCCCTTGAAGCAGCCAGAGCAGGAGAGGAGAGCAGGGGACTGCGCTGTCAGTGCCAGCCAGCCATAGATCCCGTGTGTGTCCAGCGAGGGCTGTGGAAATGCCTGTTCCCTGCCTGCTCCAGAAGCCACAGGAGACGAGTAATCCATGGCCAGGTCAGTCAAGTTTAAAGCTGTGGCAGTTTATAGCCTGGAGCAGGTTGAGCGTTATTCTCCTCATCTTTGTACTTGGGTCACTTGTACCTGCGTGCGGCGCGGTGGCTGCGGCGAGGGATGGTGCCTGTGGGGAGGAAAGATCGATCTGGGGGTGGAAGGGGGCTGTGCCTGCGGCGTGGGATCTGCCCAGCTCGGGGCTGCTGTGCTCTGTGCCTGGCAGGGGCATCTCCCTGGGGTGTCCTATCACCCCCAGAGATGGGAGGATGGGTGTTGCACGCCCGGAGCCCTGGATGCTCGTGGGCTTCCTTTGCCCCAGCACAGCCCACAGCCCTTCAGCACCCCATGCCCCAAGCCCACGGCAGCTTCCATCCCTCTCCAGGAACAGCAGCCATTGGTGAGGGGAAAGTCTCCACATCAGACAGAGAAGCACCAAGCAACCGGTGCTGCCAAGCGTCTAATTAGCATAATTAAAGCACGCTCTTTTCTTCCAATGGATGTGCCTCCAGCGAGCCTTTGTCAGGGAAACACCCGCTCTGAAGCGGTCCCTGGTTCCACTCTTCCTCTGGCACAGCACATCCAAGGCTGTTGGAGACTCTGGTGCCAGGGCAGGCTGGGTGTGCTCCTGGTGCTCATCACCATGCCAGGTGACACACGGTACCGGGGCTCCCCACCCCCCACCCACCGAACCACGACGCCTTTGCAGACGTGGGGTGTGGGGAGATGCTCTGCAGTCCCCTTCAATGCCCTGTGGTCCCCTCCAGTGTCCCCAGGGAAGGCAAGAAACTCCCTTTATTGTACTGCCAAGGTTGTAGCCGGGTGTGGGAGCCTCTTCCCAGAGAAACAAGCTGTTTTCCCAGTTAACTGCATCGGAATCGCTCTGCTCAGCGGGATAGCAGGCACCCACGTCCTCCCCACATCCCTCCTGGGGACCCAGGGGGAGAGGCTGGGGCTTCTCCTGCGGGCTGCTGGCTCCAGCAGCAGGGTGGGCAGCGAGGACCCTCCCCTCTGCCTGCGCAGGCAGCGCGTGTGATGGGATTCAATTTCACGCCTATCGGATGCAGGGGCTTAACAGCCGATTGCTGCCACGCACGGAGCTTCGCTGCCACTTCAGCATGTTGCTTCCAGAAGGGAGGTACCACTGGTGCAGCAGCTGTGGACGTCTCCTCTCGCTCCCCTCAACACTTGCCAGCTCTGACAGTGAGTTGGGGGTGACCAGCTGAGGGGCTCAGGCTGGGGGATATGTGGAGCCGGGTCTCTGTCGGCACAGCAGCGCTGGGTGGGACAGGAAAACCACCTGGACTTGCCAAAGCAGCGCAGCCTTGGCCAACCTCCTCCTCCCTGTGCCAACAGAGGGCACAGACACTGCCCTGGGCCATGCAGGAGCACTGCGGGTCACCTCCTGCCCTGGGTGCACCCCAGGATCGGGCCCATCCCCATCCTGCTGTGTGGGTGACAGGTGGGTGCTGTGCTCTGTCAGCAGTTCTGCAGCACCAGGAGCACCCCAGCTGATGTGAGCAGCTCGTAACTGTCCACACTGGACACTCGTGTGTCTCTGGGCGGCTCCTGGTGGGTCCCTCAAGAAAAATAGATACAGAATGTGCCTGAGACACATTATATATGTTATATATACTATGCACTATATATATTATATACACTATGCATTGTAGATGTATCTGTGAGTTATAGAGGAGCTTGATACACCATCAAATGACTGGTGCACGAGGGAAAAACCAGTATGATCATCCTGGTTCCATTTTCCAGTTCTCACCAAAGGGGCTTTGGCTCAAACTGTTGTAATTGTCACGGTTGGGTTTTGTTTGGGGCTGGTTGAGTGAAGTCCCATGTGGGATTTCCATCCAGAGCCCCCCACTTCTGCTCCCACCTCTGCCATCCCACAGGATAAAGCCATTGGCTCAAGTTTCCCAGGAAAATTGGGATTTCACTGGGAACTTCCACACGTGGAACTGTGCAAAAATATCAGGGTGCAGGACGGACAGACAGACAGCCTGCAGCTCCTGCCGCCAAGGAGAGGTGCCCACTTTGCTCCTGTGGGTGCTGGGCCTGTTTGGGGTGCCCCAGGCAGGGGCTGGGGCTCTCAGCCACCCACCAGTGTCGGGAGCACAGTGGCTCACGCGAGCACAGGGACCTGGGGAGCGTGGGCAGGGATCCAGGGAAACAGAGCTCCAGGATGAGAACGTGAACATGTGCTTTGTGGAAAGCGCCAGGAAAGCAACATTTGGAGGTTAAGAAATGGCAGAAAACAGACAGATTTTTTTTTTAAATTTTTTTTTAATATGAAATTCAGTGAAACAACGCCTGTGAGTTTCACAGAGCACAAGCTGTGCCGCTTTGATAATTAATTAATATCTGCAGAGGGCTTTGGGATCCTCAGATGAAAGGTGTCAAGTGTTATTACCGTGATAGACGGACGATGACAAAGCCGGGGGATGAAGGGGCCGGAGGGGGGGGG